>SNQJ01S0109206.1:5721-19369 GCA_010110895.2 Picea sitchensis
TATT
This sequence comes from Picea sitchensis, assembly GCA_010110895.2. Classification (NCBI taxonomy): domain Eukaryota; kingdom Viridiplantae; phylum Streptophyta; class Pinopsida; order Pinales; family Pinaceae; genus Picea; species Picea sitchensis. The sequence goes on from SNQJ01S0109206.1 coordinate 5,726, forward strand.
TCAGAAGAAGGGATCATCGTGGATCCTGAGAAGGTTGAGGCCATCAGAGAATGGTCAGCGCCAAGGAATGTGGTGGAAGTTAGATCCTTTATGGGTCTAGCGGGCTATTACAAAAGGTTTATCATAGGGTTCTCAAAGATAGCTCACCCTATCACTTCCTTGCAAAGGAAGGAGAAAATTTTTCAGTGGACTAAAGAGTGTGAGAAAAGTTTCCAGCGATTGAAGTAGTTGTTAACCAACGCTCCAATATTGAGGATCGCAGATCCAAATGTGGATTTTGTGGTGTGCACAGATGCGTGTAAAGAAGGGTTGGGAGGAGTTCTCAGTCAGAATGGATTTGTAATCTATTATGAGTCCAGGAAGCTGAAAGAGCATGAAAATAATTATGCCACTCACGATTTGGAGTTGGCAGCAATCATTCACGCTCTGAGGAAATGGAGACATTACCTCATGGGAAGGAGGTTTGAACTCAGAACAGACCATAACGGTATGAAATATTTGTTTGTTCAGCCAACCTTAAACTCTAGACAAAGTAGGTGGCTGGAATTTATGTGTGAGTACAACTTCGAGATCAAGCATATCAAAGGAAAGGAGAATAGAGTGGCTGATGCACTCAACAGGAGGGTGCATGAATTACATGCTACAGCCATTAGCATGTATCAGACTGATATTAAAAGAATAATTCTGGAGGCTACAAATGTAGATCTATAGTACAGAGAATTGGTAGCTAAGCTACAGCATGGTAAGATGCCACAGAAGATGGAAATTTATAAATTGGAAACAGATGGAATGTTGTTGTACAAGAAAAAAAAAATTGTACCCAATGTCCAGTGCTTGAAACAAATGATTTTGCAGGAGATGCATAATGTGCCTTATGCAGGGCACCCTGAATATTAGAAAACAATAGTAGCAGTCAAGAGCCATTACTTTTGCCCAGGTATAAAGAGAGAGATCGTTGAATACATCGCCAGATGTATGGAGTGCCAGAAAGTTAAAGATGAGCATATGCACCCAGCAAGGTTGCTGCAACCTTTACCCATTCCTGAGTGGAAGTGGGAAGTAGTAACGATGGATTTTATTACGAGATTGACTAGAACAACCAAGCTGCATGATTCGATCATGGTGGTGGTGGACAAGCTTACAAAAACTACCCATTTTATTCCATTGAAAAATACTCACAAGGCAAGAGATGTTGCTGATATTTTCATGAAGGAAGTTGCACAATTGCATGGAATTCCTAAAACGATTATGCCTGACAGAGACCCAAAATTCACCTCGAATTTATGGAAAGGATTGTTCAAAGGATTTGGAATGAATCTGAACTTTAGTACAACTTATCATCCTGAGTCTGATGGACAGACAGAGAGGGTGAACAGAGTAATAGAAGACATACTGAGAATGTATGTGATGGAAAAACCATCAAGATGGGAAGACTACCTGCACTTGGTAGAATTCGCCTACAACAATGGGTATCATGCATCGTTGAAGATGAGCCCATTTGAAGCACTTTATGGAAGAAAGTGCAATACTCCATTCAGCTGGGATAATCCAGCTGATAGAGTAGTAGTTGGGCCAGAGTTGCTCAAGGAGATGGAGGACCAAATGATAAAAATTAAGCAAAATTTGAAAGCTGCCCAGAACAGGCAGAAAAATTATGCTGATAAGAACATAACCCACATAGAGTTCAAAGGGGGTGATCATGTTTTCCTGAAAGTGAAAGCTAACAGGAGTTCCCTGAAGCTGGGAAGTTGCACCAAGTTGGAAGCCAGATTTTGTGGGCCATTTGAAATCCTGGAAAGGATTGGCCCAGTTGCATATATTCTTGCATTACCTGCATCCATGACTGTACATAATGTGTTTCATGTTTCATTGCTTAAGAAATATATACCAGATGCTAATCATGTTATCGATTGGAATGTGATTCAGGTGGAACAAGAAGGTGTCCTTCAAGTGCATCATGTGCGCATATTGGACAGGAAAAACAAACAGCTCCGAAATCGAGCTATAGGGCTTGTAAAGGTCCAGTGGACCTGGTAGGGTCCTAAGGATGCGACATGGGAGCATGAAGATGTTATGCGGGCAGAGTACCCACATCTTTTTGAAAATTTTGAAAAGCTTGCAGATGCAGTGTAAGGTTGCACTGAGGATAGTGCAAAAATAAGGGGAGGGGATTGTAATGTCCCCAAGGCCGAACCATATTGTAAATCATATCTATGAAGTATAAAGCTTGCATTATGAATTGTAATTATGTTTTATAGGCTGGTGAGTCAAGTTTATATAAGCTGGTGGGTTTATGTGTTATTAGGCCGGAGAGCCTAAGTGTTAAGGTTGGGAGCCTACTTTTGTATATGTAATCATGCAGAACATTAATAAAAATATAAACAGTGTTGCATGCAGATCGACCATGATGAATGAGTGATGGGGGACTAAGTTTCCACAGAGTGAGTAAGGGATTGGGGGCTGGAAGGTTGGAAAGAGAGGCTAAGTGTTGAGCCTAGGGGCTTAAGTCCTTGGGAATAATATTTTAATATTATTCCAAAGGCCATGTGAAATATATGTTTTGTCCTAAGTTCCTGGAGAGGAACACATGCTGATGGAGTGCATGCAACTTCATGGGTGACATGTGTCGACCCAGGCACATGCAGTTAAAAACTGTAGAAGTCAGTCATGGAGGGGGTTGCTCCTGATTCCATCATCCTTTGCGTCTGATTTTGGATACCCTCACACAGCTCCGAGAACCAAAAAACCGATACGTCTTCCTAAAGACCAAAACATCATCCGTATGATTTCATTATTGGTCTGCGTCTTCCCTTGACATACCTATGCACCGTTGAGAGAACTCGTCAGGAGGGGAAAGTCAACTTGTGAGTTCAAGAACCCAGTCCATCCGCCATTGCAGAGCTGAATCCATACTCGATCTGTCTATAGGTTGTTTCTTTCTATTTTCCTGAGTGGGGTTGTGTTGTGGTTATTCTCACCATGTGGGAATTGAGTTGGAAGGGGATGAAGAACAGGGTTTTAAGGCCCTTAGTTGAAGAGGCAGCCTGTCAAGCCTGTGAGAAGCTATTTCCAAGTAAAGGAGTCTACTGGGAAGTGGTATTCTTCCAGAGAGATTCCAACACCAGCTACGAAGCTCTAAGATTTCCTGATCTGGCCTGTTGTTGAGACCCAAAGAGGGAGGTGAAGCACTGATGGACTGTGCTTGTGAAGGTGTATACTCTCGGGCAGAACAGGAATGTGGGGAATGGGAGTCCGTGAGTAGTGGGCGTAAGAAGGCATCCTGGGAAGAATCATTTCAGTTATTCTGTGCAGTTTTCCCTGTAACCTAAGCCTATACTAGGATTCCTTGCCTTGGGTGGAGCTTAGTCCCAGCTTGGGGGTGACCCACTACTGAGCATGATGAGCAGCATGGTTTAAGGTTGAGAGGTTCATGGAAGGCCTGCACGTGGTTGGTGGAATTATGTCAGTAATAAAATATAAGTGTTAATTTTGTACTTAATCTATAAGTATATGCATGTTTGTGATTCTTGCAAATCATGTATTCCGCTGTAATCATGAATTACTATTAATCCCATTAAATCTACATGTTAGTCGTAATTCTGTGATTACTCTGTTTGGTTTAGTTAAATGTGTGTAATATGACTTAATTCATGTTATATATATAAGTATGAGAATGTTGCTTCCACACAGTAGCGTTTGCCCGGCCAGTGGGATGACGGCCGAGGACGTTACAGATTTGCACAAGTGATATATATTGTGATAATAGGGCTCAATGCCAAATGGTATGTTGAATTTCTCTCAAGTGGTTACACCACCTTTGCATCCATTATGACAATTGATGGTCACAACACTCTAACAGGTTTATCCCCAGATTTGAAAACCCTCAGACCCTGACATCTAACGGCTCTGAATGCGCCAATGCCTCTAACTTGCACGTCGATTAACGTCCACTCCTTTAACCTTTTCTAGGGTGAATAGGTGGGACCTACAATAAATCCATGAATGAGATCCATTCACCATGTTGTTCCTGAGTCTGTACTTAAGGCTTAGAAGTACAGTGTCAAGGCATCCGAAAGTGGGTAAAAGATGGAGAAGAAGATAACGTCAACCTTCGGTAAAGGAAACTAGGGAAGATTCTTACATTGGCGTTGTTTAGCTTCCAACTATTCCTAGATAGTTATATCTTGTTCAATGGCTACCCATGAACGTTCAAGTTCGACCCGGTTAGTAGTAGTTTTAAGAATTATGTCGAAAAGGTTTAAAGCAATGTGCGTTTGATCCGATAGTCCAGGTTCGATATTAGGTTGTGTTGGTATAGGGACAGTCATGGAGGAACAGTAAAAAGGGAAAAACTTCATAGTGAGATTAAGTGTCGTCTCAATTTGGTCGTATAAAAGAGATTTTACGGTTTTAGGAATAAAAATAGGGATGCAAATCAAAGGCTCTTTCCCGTAACTGTATTATATTTTAATAAAAGGTGTGAGGTGTGAGAAAAACATTTAGTTGTCTATAGTGCAAGGCTTCTACTAGGGGAGAATCTCACAAATAAACAGAAGAGGAAAATGTAAGGAAATAACCGATGTAGTAGAGAATATATGTAGAATTCTGAAAATGCAGATTGGTCTTACACCCACTGATAGTTGGTGTAGAGGAAAGACAATAAACAATTACAGAAAACCAAAATTCATTCGCTATAGTAGTGGTCGTACTAAAGTATAACGAAGCACATCAATTATGAATACAAAATGAAATGAAATATGAAATACAAAGAAACAAACTTGTAACACAGTCGTGACGGAATTGAGAATCTTCAGATTTGCTTGTATTAACTTCTCAAATGTAAAAAACTTTGTTACAATCGACACAAAAAGGTCCAGCCTTGTTTATTTCTTTATGTGATATATTTATACAATTTTACAAATCAGGTAGAATCTCAATAGTCACAAAAGTTTGGTTATAACAGGGAGGAGAGAAATCGCTCCATTTCTCCTTCTCTGTCTTCACTTGGTGCCAGGCGTTGGTCGTCGCGTGGAATCGGTACAAGCAACACATCTTTCGACCAACTGAGATATTAACCGAGACGGTTCTGCCTGACAGCTGGCTTCAAAGAAGTAACATTCTTGGGCTAACTGCTGCAGCCTGTCTTCCATCTGTCCATCAATGATGTCCATGGCACTTAATTGCACGTTGGGTTTGATCATGCACTTATCAACTTGGACTATGTCCACCATAGTTATCTGAGAGATATCGGCTGAATCTCTTTCTTCCTTTTCCTTTAGATCAAGTTAGATTTGTTCCACATTCATTTGCATCAACGCCTCGGCATTGCCTCCACTGTCAATGCCCAGCAGCTCGCCATCTATAGAATTAAAGGCCTCCTCTAAGGAATTGGTTATCTTTTGGGCTTGTTGCTTTCCTTCGGCGATGTTATGCTCCCATTCCTTTAACAGAATGTTTCCTCGGGTTTGCTCTGAAATGGTGAACCTGGGAGTACCCACCGAAACCCTGTTGTTCATGGCTATTACCGCCTTCTGGAAGGCGATCCAAGTCGCTCCTGCATCCCTTTCTCTGGCCGATAAGTTCTCGGAAACCTGATTGACCAACAGACAGTTTTCCTGGATCGCTCCCACCTTGGTGAGCAAATTTTGTTGTGTCAAAGAGATTCTGCTCCAAATCTCGATCACCTGGGATTTGAACATCCTGATGTCTATCATTCTGTTCTCGATGATCTCCACCCTAGCCTACAGCTACTCGATCAAATTCCTCTGCCGACTCACTTGCATCCGACCATCTCGGATTTCCAGTTGTGCTTGCTCAAGTTTAGTTTTGAGCATCTCTATTTCATTTTTATCGGCCAATTTGGCCTGCTCCATTCCCACGCTCACCTGCACTTTAGCATTCTCTACTGTTGTGGCCAGTCTGGCTTCAAGGGTCTTAATTAGGCGGTTTTTCCTTTTAAGTTGGTTTTTTAAGAGCCCGACTGAGAATTGATTCGCCGAGGCATACGCTCCTAGTGTCCCTGCTATTTCAGTGGAAAATTGCTCATTCTTTTTATCCTTTCCCTCGGTCATAACTTTATACTTCTTGGCAGTTGACTCTCCTTCCTGGTAGAATTCCCTTTTTACTACTACTTTTCTCTTTTTATCAAAGAAAAACTCGTTCAGAGGGAGTTCTTCTACTCTTATGGGCCTTAGATCTTCATTGAAAATCCATCCTGCATCGATATTCCCCTGCGTCGACTACAAGGGGGTGACTGATGTGATGGGTTCTCCGATCTGCTTTGTAGATTTTCCTGGAGTATCTATCTCTGTCTCCAGATTCTGCTTCTTTGACGGTTCTGGAGTCTTTATCTCTGTCTCCGGATTCTGTTTCTTCGGCGGGTCTGGAGTCTTTTTCTCTACTTCCGGATTCTTCGTTTGTTCCCCCTCGCCCTGGTGTTTTCCCTGGTCGGGTGTTGCATCCTTAGAACCTTCAACATCCTTCTGTTTTGTCTTCGAAACACCTGGACCCTCACCTCGCAACACAGATGGAAGACAGCTACGTCGGTGTTCCTGGAACTTCAATACATTAGCTCTTTCCTTGGGTGCCAAGGATTGAATCCAGGCTAGAATTTCTTCATAGGACCTCGCTCCTCAGAAAATGTCATCCGAGGGTGAATTCTCATGCTCAAATCTTTTGAGCCCGCAATTAGCCAAATGATTGCTCACGATCCTCTGTGGATTGTGTTTCTTGTATTCAATGGAGACCAAATTTAGGTCTTCCGGGGCTGCAGCCTCGGCTTTGGCATGCCCGAAATCTAATAAAGAATAAGAATTCAAATGAATGGGAAAAGACGGCCATACCTTCTTTGAGTACCCTTTAAGCTCTTTACTCACACCGCCAATTACTGTCTACCTAGCAACCTCGCGACAAGCCAGCTTATTGGGAACGAACAATGGCAACGTATGTGGGGGAACAGAAGCCCCGAAAACTTTGAGGTATGAAAATTCTGCCTCTACGTACCAGTCCACTATGCTGCTCAGATTTGTCACTATGCTGTCCGAGATACGAGGTGGCGGGTGACCAAAAATGGTGATGTGCAGGGGCATCATTACCCAGTTAAAAATTTCATAAGCAAATTTTTCTGCTTTGTTTTCCCATAATTTTGCATGATATACATGTATGGGTTCATCTTCGACCGGAGTCCAGCTCCAGTTCATCAACGGAAATGGTGTCATAGAACAAATTGCGTCCATAATGTACGCGGACATGAAAAATGGGACGCCTTCCCATTCTCCTTATGCTCTCGATACTCTATGACTCAATTGGCCAAGCTATCCGAAAGCATCTTTTCCCAATCAAAGGAACAACCTTCTGCGACCCGAAACATAAGAGGAACCTACGCAAGGAAAAAATGTGTTGTGTCCTCTCTCCCATATAACCAGCATGTCATCATGGCCACATATCTATACTGTGGTTCTAACGAAGCGATTGAATAAATGTTGTGGGTATCAGCTCTGAACTTCGCGGTGTTTGAAACCCAATCCGTTATCAAACTGGACATGGTCTTATCGTACTGTACACATTCCTTCTCCTTGAATTCTTCCAAGAACTCGGCGCCATATGTGTGGTTGGATGTCACAGGTATATTATACATGGTTTGCAGATGCTTTGGCCTAAAAGTCCCGACGGTGACTCTCTGCTCGTTCATGATAGTCCTGGTCGGTATGTTCACGTGATCTAACACCCATTGGATCATGTCATAATATGGAAGCAATCGTGGCCTGGCTGCTACCCTGTGCATTCCAGATTGGATGATTATTTTGTACTTGGTGGTTATATCATCTCTTTCATTGTCGTCAGAGTCCTCGGAATAATCCACCAATTCTGATTGTAGCATATCTGAAACATATGACCAGTTAGGGACCGAGTTGATACTTCGGGGTGAAGTATCAGAGACATTATCTGAGCCTTGTCCCGAAACCTTGACATTTTCCTTTGCTTCTTTCCGTGGAGCCATGGTTGAAGCTTGCGTTTTAGCTCTTCTGCGATAGAACTGCGTATACATACAGAAGTCAGTTTACTCAGAAGTGATGAGCTCTGCGTGCTATGAAAATGCATTTGTTATAATGAAACGAAGCTCTTACATATATTTGAAAACTTGGTACCTTTCAAAACAAGCCTATCAAATCATATTTAGAAATAAATTTTTGTCGTAAAAAATCCGATCTTATATTCATAGATTTACCCTATTTCCTCATTAATGTCATAAATTTTTGGTGGTTTAAAAGTCAGCTGGCATATGGAGAGAAAAGGCTTCCTCATGAATCGTGCAAGCATCGAAACGTGGGATATGTCTTGATTTAGCTTAATTAATCCAATCTCGCCAATGGTAATTAATATCTCGCTATTCGTTATATCGGGGATTTTTCTTTAACATTTTGAGTCTCTAACTCCCGAGACTGCGAAGATCGATTTTGGTTTAATTAAAGGTAATCGTGATTTGGGGCTTGATTAATTTTATAATTATTATATTCGCCATATCGCAACTCGGAGCTCCGAAGATAAGTTTCTGGGAGATTTACATGCCGAGCTGCGAAACCGTGAGATCGCGATAACATGCCTTAATTAAAAGGGAAGATAATCTTGGATTAAGTGATTAATTAATCAAGTCATAATTGCATCGTGAATTCGTGAGTTGGGGTTTAGACGTTGTAACCTTCGAAAAAGATACTGCCAAGTGGCGAGACGCCGAGAACAACTTTTAATATGGTTAGCTTTTACCTTCAATCCTTGACATGGGTTATTCAAAAGGACTTCGTGTCCTCGGCTATCAGGGCTGTGATAATAAAAATTTGGGTTTGGCGAATGCCGAGGCATGAAACCCTGACGACACTTAATCACGAGTTAGGGAAAACTTTACCCTTGTTACTGTCTTGAGTGGAAAGTTAACATGATTTCGCCGTTTTGTGACTCAGGCTATGGAGATTACATGAATTATAGTATCCGACCTGCGAGATCCCGAAGTAGAACAAAAAGAGGAAAGATTTCTACAAAAGGTAGGACTTGTTTCGAGAGTAGAAATATCATCGCTGCTCACGTGATCAGCTTCAGATATCATCGATATCTCAGAGGAAAAATGAAAAACATTTTTAGATTTCAAGCATTAAAAATGAAACTTGTGAAGGGCTAGAAAAACAAGGGCATCTCCAACACACCACACCAAATCGACGGATGTAATTTTCCCTGACTCAAGCACACAGTTTTCTATTGGATAACGATATGAAATCGATACTTGGTCAATTTCATGGGTTCTTCAAGGGTTTTACTAGATCTTCGAGAGTTCGGGTACTACTCTGAGACCAACTAAGGATTTCTGACTTCATCGAAAGGGAATTTCTTGCATATCTTGCAAGATTTCCACTTAAGTACAAGAGGTTCCCCCAAGCATAAGGTCCTTTTATCCATACAGAGACCTCCTAGCTACCAGGGCATCCCATCCTTCCTCAAACAAAGATTTTTTCCATATCTTGCAAACTTTCCTCTCAAGGCTGCAAGAATTTTCCAGGATACATATCATTCACACATTATATACATACTTTCATGAGTTATTAGATTAACAATGAAAACAAACATTCATATTCCATTTCACTCAAGAACTTAACCATTTCATACATTCTTTTCACATTCATTAGTCAATCCATAAACAACATATTTACAATATTAGAAATTCATCTAACAAGCCAAGTCAAGCACTTATATGTTTGGTGAATGTGACAACCAACCAACTGAATAAGAGAGGATGCCTTTCCTCCCAACCTTAGGCTATACTACAAAGTGTCTTCCTACAACATGCCACCCCCGTGCCAAGCCTTGATATCACAAGGGAAACGATTAATAATGAAAACAAACATTCATATTCCATTTCACTCCAGAATTTAACCATTTCATATCTTCTTTTCATATTCATCAGTCAATCCATAAACAACATATTTATAGTATTAGACATTCATATAACAAGCCAAGTCAAACACTTATCTATTCGGTGAATGTGACAACTAAACAACTGACTAAGAGAGGATGTCTTCCTCCCAAGCTTAGGTTATACTGTAGAGTGCCTTCCTACAACATGCCACCCCTATGCCAAGCCTCAATATCACAAGGGAAATGATTCAGTTGGTTATCAGATTTAGTATGATCTAGGAAGGTTACTCTCCTCCCCCCACTAAAAACAACAAAATTTTTCCCCTTCCCACTGAGCTCAGGGCTTCCACAAGTTTATCAGGTGCCCTTCCAACTAGATTTCCTCTACACAAGGGAGCCCCTTCTTTACTATATAGTCCCTCGATGACCTCTCCTTACTAGTATCAATTTTTGTCCAAGAAGCACCAAGTTACAGCCCTCTGTTGCCCCAGTCTGGATCTGGGTCTTCTCAGTTTCAAGATGATCATCAATATTTTGGACGAGCTTCCTTTTTTCTTCAATATCAACTCTCCAAATTCTTCTCTTTTTCAATCTACACTAATGAACACCTCTTGTTGTAGGATAAGTTCGTGAGTGCGGACACAAACCGACCTCCCTAGATCCACCTGGATCTAGAACAAAACAAGACAGAATACTACTCTTTCCCTAGATCTAGGCTATTGAATGAACTAAGAGAAATGGATGCTAGTCATACCTTATGAATGCTCTCCTTAAATCTCTGTTGTTCCTCGCTCCACTTCGATGCTCTTGTGTCGTCCAATCACAACTGTACAAACCAATCGAAATACAAGTGAATTAAAATATTCAATACCTAGTCTATACATGTCATCAAGGAATCATGTAATAAGATGACATCATCATTATGGGAAAGGGACATATTCATGTATTGAATTAACTGAAAGTAAAACTTACAACCTGAACCTTGATGTCGTAGGTCTCCTTTCGATGGATTCTAGCTTTGACACACACACTTGCTCATGCATGAAGAAAATCAACTACTTGTGATGACCTTGTTGTTGTCTCTATCTGCTGCAGCATCAATTCTCCATACAATCATACACCAATTCTCCAATCAATCTCTCAAGCTTGCCAAATTCTTATTAACCTTTTCCATGAGTATTCTCATCAATTTATAAGAGAAAATAGGTTAGTTGCTAGGATAAGAATGATCCCAATAAATCTGGAATGCCAGCTTCTGAACAACCATTCGAATACCAACTCACCCTTCTAGAAGATTCCCTTCTAGAAGGTTCGAGAATCTTATCTTTTTCCTTTGTAAAAATATGTTCGCACCCTAGCCATGATTACAGTGCGAGAAGTTTGCACCCCAGACGAAGGCAGCATGCGAGAATGAAGGATTCTCGCAGGAGAGTATATATGTAGCCTGCGAACAGTCTTCAAAACATGATTTCTTGGAAATAGATAAGTCCAACTTTTCTCATGAAAATGTTCTTAGTAAAGAGCTTGATTCTCCATTATCATGACACTATCATGACATCATCCCGATGCCCAAAAATGTGGATAACAGAATGCCCCCCAAAGTCTGAGGGTGGAACTAGTGACAGTCGATAGACTTTGTAAGTTGCATGTGTTTGTCAAGAACTAAGAGGACATCTAGTCAAATCCCTGCAAACAAACCGACGCAAACTGACCTCCCTAGATCCAAACCGACCTCCCTAGATCCACCTGGATCTAGAACAAAACAAGACAGAATACTACTCTTTCCCTAGATCTAGGCTATTGAATGAACTAAGAGAAATGGATGTTGGTCATACCTTATGAATGCTCTCCTTAAATCTTTGTTGTTCCTCGCTCCGCTTCGATGCTCTTATGTCGTCCAATCACAACAGTACAAACCAATTGAAATACAAGCGAATTAATATATTCAATACCTAGTCTATACATGTGATCAAGGAATCATGTAATAAGATGACATCATCATTATGGGAAAGGGACACATTCATGTATTGAATTAACTGAAAGTAAAACTTACAACCTGAGCGTTGATGTTGTAGGTCTCCTTTCGATGGCTCCTAGCTTTGACACACACACTTGCTCATGCATGAAGAAAATCAACTACTTGTGATGACCTTACTGTTGTCTCTATCTGCTGCAGCATCAATTCTCCATACAATCATACACCAATTCTCCAATCAATCTCTCAAGCTTGCCAAATTCTTATTAACCTTTTCCATGAGTATTCTCATCAATTTATAAGAGAGAATAGGTTATTTGCTAGGATAAGAATGATCCCAATAAATCTGGAATGCCAGCTTCTGAACAACCATTCGAATACCAACTCACCCTTCTAGAAGATTCCCTTCTAGAAGGTTCGAGAATCTTAGCTTTTTCCTTTGTAAAAAGATGTTCGCACCCTGGCCATGATTACAGTGTGAGAAGTTCGCACCCCAGACGAAGGCAACATGCGAGAATGAAGGATTCTCGCAGGAGAGTATATATGTAGCCTGCGAACAGTCTTCAAAACATGATTTCTTGGAAATAGATATGTGCAACTTTTCTCATGAAAATGTTCTTAGTAAAGAGCTTGATTCTCCATTATCATGACACTATCATGACATCATCCTGATGACCAAAAATGTGGATAACAGAATGCCCCCCAAAGTCTGAGGGTGGAGCTAGTGACAGTCGATAGACTTTGTAAGCTGCATGTGTGTGTCAAGAACTAAGAGGACATCTAGTCGAAGCCCTGCAAACAACCAAGCATCAGAAAAATATTATGTATATCAATTCTGAGGTAGGCATCCCCATACTCAGATCATAGACTGATGATAGCAAAAACAAAGGGCATGGCCACCAATCATACACTGTGGATCCATGTAGTCATAATATAGCACAGCCACCTGAATACACTGTGGATCTGTGTGACAAATGTGTAATCAAGACGACATAGCCACGAACCATACACAGTGGATCTATGTGTCACAAAATATACATACTCCATCGCAACCTAGATGCAAAGACAAAATCCAGGGTCTTCAATCCCATCACCTAAAGTACGAATCTGACCATGTGATTACATGTGTCGAAGTCGAACATGGTAGAAACCACTTGATTACCGGTCATTGATGTATATCGTTAAAAAGTGCGAGGGAAATCACCATTAATGTCAATGACTCCCAAGGTACAATAGTACAATCCAACGAATGTGAATAAATGAGTTGATGTCGAACACCCAACGGAATCTCTCGATCAGGGGTCAATGATGTAAACCCACTATCGAAAGCGAGAAACTTGCCATTGAGGCATGCAAGCTTCAAGGTACTAAATAATTCCTAAGTCTTAATCCTGGATAATGTGCTGATGTCAACGGAACAAGACTCGTCACAGGAGGGCCTTAATGTATCCCCCATCAGTGACACGAAATGAGTAACAGAGTTTGATGGTGAAACAGAGCATGTAGCAATTAGACTTTGGACACAGGGAAGGCCGACTCAGAATGAAGGATAACTGCAGATGGCCTACTCAATCGAAGTTCAGACGGACAGCTCTTGAACATATGGATGACATGACCAATGATTTGGCAGCATTGACTCAAAACGACACATGGAAAGACCTTGTAATCAAATCGAATGAGAGACAAATGGATTTCCCAAACCAACTTCGGATGATGAATAGGGGGTGTCATGTTCAAGAGCGACACTTACTGCCAATTAACTCAAA
>SNQJ01S0109207.1:18938-38123 GCA_010110895.2 Picea sitchensis
CCACTTAGGAAATCCTCACAACATCGTGATTTGATCAACAACTCCCACCCACAACCCCCTCACTTGTGGCAAGGGGGATGGAGTCATTAGGCACCAAATTCAAACATTGAGATGGGTTTGTTGTCCATAACAATAATATCTCACTTGGATGTTAAACATACTAAGATGATTTAGCTCAAATCGATTTCTGATAAGAGTTTATTTCACACTCCTATCGTCCATTTATACTATTGTACCTAGCAGTCCCATGTTTGACCTATTCATGGTCACTATCTGGTTTATCTCATCTTAATTTAATATGGCGATTTACAAAAACATCAATGTTGATGAATTCCATGTAATAGAATATTTCCAAATTTAACGAAATATGTGTTTGCTGAGTGTTGTTGTTCTTAGTGTGTTCGTGAATTTGCGAGCAATGTTCACAGGTGTTCACTCTTCTATTCACTGGGTTTCTATTGGCAATGTCTGGCGTGGAGTTTGCTATTATCTGCATGAGTGTTATCGCTGCTATCTGTGTTGTATTTGAGTTCACTGCAATCTGAAGAACTATTGATTGTGTAATTTTTCCAATTTTAATTACTTTAATATGTTCATAATGTGAATCATTGTCTGATTCTAAAGAGATAAATTGATAGTCATATTATATGATCCTTCTTTTTCCTTTGTCCTTATCTTTGATTATGTACAATGTATTTTAGTCCTTGTTTGAAGGTAACATGAACTATTCTAAATGGTACACCATTACATCATTTTTTAAAATAGAATTTGCATGTAAATCAAAGTTTTCTTTGCATTTTTTCATTTGACATTTTTATAAATTTACAATTATTTTAATAAAATTTAACGGGTTTAGCTTAGGTTTTAAAGAGACTATATTTTTAGGTTTTATTTGGCCTCATATTGAGTTTGTTTATTTTTTTATTTTTTTAGTGTAACATATTTAAATTCAATATGCCACAGTGGTAGTTGGTACGTTGGCCATGAGCCATAGTTCTTTGTTTGTACTTCAAAATCAGAAACCTTCTCTCTATAGCTAAGGCCTTCTCTCTATAGATAAGGCCTTCACTATTGAAGGGCTTAAGATTTTCTCAATGTATTTCTTCGAAGTGATCTCTACCAAAACGCGTCGTAGGTGCTTGATTTGATGTTGTATTGGTTGCTACTAAACATTTTTTTCATCTGACGGGTAGTCAAAGAAGAGAGAGACCTTTTGTATGAGGGCCTTGTGGGAAATATCATGGAAGATGATTATCACTACCTTAGGAACCAAGCCACATGATGAAAATCGGGCCACATCACTCATCGAATTTCTTCACTAAGCCAAGATGAGTCATTAACTTTTCATTCCAAGGAAAACAAACTTAGAAATTGGAAGAGGAAAACATATTGATACTTGAAAATATACTCTACTTTGTCTCAATACCATGGAGATGATGTGTTTTTTCATCCTTCATCCATTTACATGGCCTACATCCTTTTACTCTACTTTTGAGTGTCGACATTGTTTTAATGCATTTAATTTTCTTCTTTCAATGTTTATTTATTCCTTAAAGAACATGACTTGTGTTTTTTGCTATGAAATAGAGATGTATTCGTGCACATATTATGTCCACCAAACAACTATCAAATTGATTCCAGCCTTTTGTTCTTGGATATTGTAGGGTGGACAGATTCATTAAACAACAAGACAAATTCATTACAACAGAAAGAAGAGCATATTTTGAATACGATGATCAACCAAGCTTGTCATATATAACACTGAGATCCATCACTTCCCTTTGACCTTGGCAAAATTCGCCTTGCTATGCACTGGTGCATTAGAGAATTAAGTGAACTTTGTACTCACAATCATACATTCACCAAATATGACCAACTATGAAAGACTTCCACTACTATACCATGATATCACAACCCATGAATCAAAGCTTAAACATGTATTCAATATTTAGTGTTTTTTGAAATAGGTATTTAGTAGTGAAACATATATTTGAATATCAAACACTTGGATTATTTTATGTGAATCTTAACATATAATTCGGGTGGGGATTTTGGTTGCATGAGTCATTCCAGGCTACGGTCCCATGGTGGGCATGTGTTTGTAAT
Source organism: Picea sitchensis (assembly GCA_010110895.2). Classification (NCBI taxonomy): domain Eukaryota; kingdom Viridiplantae; phylum Streptophyta; class Pinopsida; order Pinales; family Pinaceae; genus Picea; species Picea sitchensis. Next base: position 21,045 of record SNQJ01S0109207.1, read on the forward strand.
CGAGTAATAGATTTGAAAAGTCTATGAACTTGTATCAAATCATTATAAATTACAATCCCCTAGGTCATTATATTATCGACAAGAAATAATTTAGAATAAGTATGCATTTCACATATAGATGGATCAATTATCATGAATAATTTGATTAAATTCAAAATATGCATAATATTTAATGGATCATATTACCATGTATGATGGAAACTATTGAAAATGAATATTTAATGATACTACTTAGTCATGCATGACACTAAGCTCCAATGGACTTCATCATTAAAAAATGTTATTACATCTAACGCCATCAAACCATCATTCCTATCCCAACTCTTGAGCTTATACATATTTCAAGTCCATTCTAAAACTTGATGCTTCTCGACCAAAGAATTATCCCAATTGAAAGCTGACCAAACCATATGTTCTTCTCCAGAGATACATGGATAGAGGATTCATAATTCACGGGAAATGTTTTTTCCTAGTTGACAATGGGCTAGAGAAAATGACCCTTCTGCACATCAAAGGGTTTCTTCGAGTAACGGAGAGATCAACTCTAGATCAAATAAAATAAATGGAAATGAGTCTTTGTAGGTATTTCATAGTCATTTATGTGTCTTCCACTTAGTTTTATTTTTTATTCATTCATTCTTCATTCCTCACCTACTTTATTCATCCAACTTAGATGACATTGACCACAACTACAATGAATGATGATCTTCAAACCTACCTAATTTTGAGAGAGATAGATGCAAATATAGTTGCTCGAAGCTTGACCTAAATTAGAATTCATCACCATTAAAATCCTTCAAACGAAATCCCTTTGAAGCCCGATCACCATATCCAAACAAGCATTCTCAACTTATATTTTTGTCATCCTTCTCAAAAAAAAATATGAATGATCAAAATATGAATGTATGTTATGGAAACTATTTTTATTTTAATGTTAATATTACGATCACATACAAGTCATTCAAAGGTTTGGACAAACTTTATTCACATTGTATGTGGATAAATTGGGAAACCCCAAAATTCCTAGTAACATTTTGTATTATTTATTGTACGATGTTATAAGATATTAAAGGACACATACATATTGTGCAATGTCCAACCCCTTCATGGAAGTGGGAGGGGCTATGCTCCCTCTCTTCTTCTCTCAAAATTCTTTGAATTAGTATAGAGTTGGAATTGTGATTGAAATATTTTATTCCATATTTTAATTGCAAGTTCACAATTTGAATGCATAGTTTTCCATTTATATTATTATTGTTAACGAAAAAACATTTATTTAAGTTTCTATTTTTCCTCCCTTATTTACTAATTTTGATTTTCACTTATGAATGTGTATGATCTCTAAAGGACATGTTTGATGGAGGAGCATCAACCCCCCAAATCATAATAAATATTTTAAATCCTTTAGAAGGCACATTATGGATGAGAAGACACAATTTTTCCTAATTTTATGTAATTTTGATAGGGTTGGTTGGTATATAATGGTTTTTCTAAGCTTGTTATTAGATATTTTAGGAAAAAACCGTCGATCTGGGATGATCCATGATTTCATATCAATTTACTTAAATGTAATCATGTGGGCACTATAAGGAGTGGCCAGATACAATGTAAACCAGGACGAGGGAGGCCAGGCCCAACCAGGTCATCTTTTTCATCGAGCTCGATTAGTAATAAAATTGTGTATTGTGTAACCCTGGTTTCTACCATCCTGTGTTTAATTTTGTGATTCATAAACCAATGTTGGGAGGCCTCTTAGGCCCTTCTAATAGTCGCCATACATTAAACATTAGATATTAAGTAAACATATGAATACATATGTAGTAAATGATCAATATATAAGAGAACTTAATGAATGATTATTTGGAGCATGTGAAACTACTCCAACCATCCATACAATGTATAAATACTCTTGAAGAAGGAATACGAAGTTGGTTGGATAGCCTTCCCCGTATTTATCTACTTCTTTCTTGGGATTATGTGTGTGTCTTGATGTGCGTAATGTGTCTCTCTTAAATCTCTTCCCTAATTCCTAATTTGACTACAACATTTTGGTTTTGTTGTCGCATGACTTAAACACAGACATGGAATATTTTCTTGAGATTCTTGTGGAATTGCTTAGATGATCGAGGAAATAATGAATCTTGTGTGAAGAGGATATGCTCGTTGATTGCTACTCATGGATGTGAGAACATATTGATAAAGGTGGGTATCTATAGCCACCCACCTCTTCCAACTGGATCACATACAATTTTCATCTTAGTAGTTTTGTTTTCTAGATTTTCGAGTCCTGGACTTTCGGGGCCATTTTGAGGCCCTAAAAAATCTATTTTGGGCTCACCACAGTCACATTGGATGACAAATTAAAGTGTGATGAAAACATGTGTAGTCCTCAGATAGACCTTTCAAATAGGATATCGTACACTTAAAATGAAGATCGTATGAAAAAGTTACGACCACAGGAAGTTGATGTACCAACTTACCCCATTGAGGCCCACATGACCTTTAGTGCTTCATCTCCTAGGGTTAGGTTTTTGGATGTCTAGGGTTTTTTTGTTACTTCTTGATGCTAGAAAGGACTAGAGGCCTCATTGTAATGTTCTCAAGTGAATGCACCTAACTTCCACATCTCTTCTCAGATATTAGCTACCACCATTTGAGCAACATTGTTTCATTCTGTATTTTACAGTTTCAGCATATTTCTTTATTGAATAGAAGTGAAGTTTCATTGTATCTATGTTTTAATGTTGTATATATTCTTTTCATTTCATTCCTCTCATAAATCATGATCAGTGGTATCAAAGCAGTCTACTCTTCATTTGTTTCTCTATGCATGTTCCCAACGAGGTCAGGGTATAAGCAGTTGGGACTCAATCCAGTTGAGCCTTTGCAATATCGACCTCTCTAAACCCAATGGTTTCCCATGGGGGAAGAAACAAGATATTATGAGGTGGAGATCCATTCAAAATTTTTCTTGAGGAATCCCTCACATGATACAGGAACAAGATGATCGATAATTTTCAGCAAATCCTTCGACGAATTCCAATAGGTGAAGCATCTTCCTCGAGCGGAGGTGCCACCCCCTTCAAGGTATAGATAAAATTTGACATTACTATATTTGAAGCTCAGATATATGTGGATGTTGGAGACAAATGATTAAACCTTCTAGAAAGGTATATTTCTGTCCATAATGTTTCCGATAGAGAAAATATTAAATTTGTTCTCCTTAAGGCCATCTCCCATGTCAAATATTGGTGGGAGAATTTCTGTGAGAAAAAGGTAGCAGAGGAATCTCCATTATTTGTAGTCGCACCCACTTGGGGTTCTTTCAAGAATGTTATTAAGGAACAATACTAACTTTTTGTAAGTTATGACAACTTATACACAATATGGACCAAACTGTGGCAAGAAAGGGACCAAACAGTGTCAGAGTTCACCAATGTCTTCCATACCTTGCACCCCAAGCTAGGTAGAAAATAATCTGCATGACATCTGGTGCTTAGGTACAAAGAAGGTTTCCATATATAGATGCAGTAAAAATTGGAGTTTCTGGACATCTCGTCCTTGGGAGCGACCTATCGATATGTTGTCAAAATCGAGCAAAAGATTAAACAAAAGACACAACAGTTTGGGTATGCGAACACCTCGCAACAGAATCAAAGAAAAGTATGCCCCAACCCGCAGATAAAAGGATAGAGAAAGGATGGAAATCCTCAGTACAACTAGACTAAGCTGCAAACAAAGAAGGACAACGTGAAGACAAACAAATAAAATGGGAAGTGGTGTGAGTTCCATAAGAGCCCCTGGCATAACAACATTGAATGCCACTCAAAGAAGTCATTGGTGGCTGAGGTAAAATCCTATGAATAAAATGTGGGTTCTAAATCTGATTTAGAACGAGAAAAAGGGAGACAAATCATTGATGTAGAACCCAGTGCCACCATTGCTACCACCAAGGTCCATCCTGGTGAACCTCATGAAACTTAGGAAGGTGAGTGACTCTTTCATTCATACATGTGGGTGAATGGTATTCCACTGCACTTCTTCATTGATAGCGGTAGCCACAAGAAATTCATCTCAACAGAGGTCGTCAAGTGGTTGGATCTACCAACAATGCCTCACCCATAGTCATACACCATCAAATGGTTGTGCCAAGGGAGAAATCTCCACGTCAGCCTATAGTGTTTCCTGCCCTACGACATCAAGACATTCAAAGATGAGTTATTTTTTTATGTCGCCCCCCTTGAAGTTTGTGATGTTCTTTTGGGCCAAAATTATTTGTGGAAAAGTCATGATGTATATGAGTCTATGCCTCGTAGTGTTATTATTACTCTAGACCGGAAATTGTATAGGATACCTGAGGTAGTCCCACCTACTTCCATTTCCTTGATATTTTCCAAGCAATGCAGGAAGGTCATATCTCATACCAAGAAGTTTGTCTTCTTCATGATTCACACTCAAAGTGAGCGGAAGGTTGCATCCACATCCATGGCCTCTGTGCCAGGTCGTTTCTCACAGAAGAATCAAGTGGATAATTTTGTGGAAGGATACAAACACATATTATCCTCACCCACTCGGGTGCCTCTGCACTATTAGGTCAAACATTCAATCAATCTGACCCCCGACGCACCGCTACGTAATGGGTCAAGGGTAAAATCATGAATATGGGTAACACTTTTGCTTGTTTTATGACCAAAAAAACTGTATTTTCACAAGTTCTTCAACTTCCGGCATACAAAAGTATTTTTTTTATTTATAATTTCACTTTATAGTAAAAACAAAACTTGTGAATAATTTTGTTATATTTCTAATGGCTATTTTTCAATTTTTTTTATCAAGATTTGATATGTCAATTTGACAATTGTTTAACAGTATGTTCGTTAAACATGAAAGGAATGATAATGAGCTATTGTTTTCCACAACACTGTATCTATTATTAAACTTATGTTTTTAAGAAATCAAATATACTGCAACAATCTACAGAGACTCTATTTTATTATGACTATAATTTTGAATCTAACGGATGAATATTATAATTTCTAGAATTTTTTGAAGTTGACCAAGATGAAAATGTTGTAGATTTTAAACACGTGTTTTTCTACACCTTGTATCTATCTTAATTTTTACTTAAAAGTAAAATCTAAAAATGCCCTTTTGAAGAGAACAGTTTAAAAATTATGAATATAAATTTTCCATAATTTTTCGTTGTGTATTTTTAGAGATATGGATTTTTCATTTCACTTAATCATAATCTCACCTAAAAATATTATGGGTGATGTTTTTATAAATTAAATAAAATTAGATAAAAACAATGAAAATGAGAGCATAATATACCCAATGAAAGTAGATTTAATTTTTAAAATAACAAATTATACCCAATGAAAGTAGATTCAATTTTAAAAATGTTGGTATCAATTCTCAAACTAAATTATGAGTATTTGTAGGAGTCCTCTACCTCCAAAGATGAAGTAAGATGGAGAGAATTTGCAGTTTCATGCAAACAGTCTCATTTTCAAGTTTTTGACCGAAATATTATTTCGGCCGAAACCTAGTTTTTAACGGAATCCGTTAAAAATAAACGTTTCGGCCGAAAAGTATTTCGGCCGAAATATGCTTACCACGAGAAAATAATTCATCCAAAAAACATTATACACGAATTTCGAGGGAACCATTAAATTTGACGTGAAAATTTTCGACCGAAAAAAATTCTGGCCGAAAGAAACATTTGTTCGGCCGAAAAATTGCCGCTAGAAATTTTGGAGACCCGATTGTCACGAAAGTGTTACCCAAATTCATGATTTTACCCTCAATCTATCCCCGCTTTCTGTCAGAAAGTGCATAAATCAAGCGCCAGATCCAAGATCTACTCGAAAAGGAGCACATCTAACAAAGATAAAAAAACTTGTGGAATCCCAATCGTGTTTGTATAGAATAAAGACAGGACCTAGTGACTTTGCATTGATGACTAGGCCCTAAATAAAATCACAATCAGGAACCGATACATAATTCCTTGAATTGACGATCTCCTTGAACAACTTAAGGGGGGAAAATACTTCAGTAGGATTGATCTGAATTGTGGCTACACTCATGTCCCAATAGAGCAGAACGATGTATGGAAGACTTCCTTCAAGTCCAAATAAGGTCTTTTTGAATGGTTGGTCATGACCTTTGACTTAACGAATTCCACAACAACTTTCATGAGGATGACAGAGGATATATTGCGGCCTTTCAATAATTATTGTGTGGTGGTAGTGTATTTGGATGACATCTTCATATTCAACAAGAGTTGGGAGGAACAATTATAGCATATTCAACAGGTTCTGCACAATCTGGGACAACACAAGCTATATGCAAATTTGGAAAAATTCTCCTTTGGAATGAACAAGGTCTAGTAACTATGCTACATAGTCAATGAGCATGGGGTGCATGTCGATCTAGCCAAGATCCAGGTCATTCATGACTGGTTAGCTCTAACCACACTCACTGATCTTTGGATCTTCTCAGGCCTTGTCAATTTCTATCACAAGTTTGTGTTTGGATTCTGCCACATTGCATGGGTCGTAATTCAACTAAATAGGGGTGGTGGCAAGAAAAATTTCTTGTGGATCTAATCGCAACATAAATATTTCGATAATTTGAAGCAGTGTCTGTGCTCATCCTTGGTGCTCTCATTATCCAACCTGCAACAGTCTTTCGATATTGAGATAGATGCTTCGGACTATGTTGTGGGCACACTTGTCACTCAACACAGACATATCGTGGCCTATCATAGTGAGACACTATCATATGTCATCTATAAGTACCCCACTTATGGAAAAAAAATGTACTCCATTGTACAAGACTGCCTCTAGTGGAGGCATTACATTCTCGGGAAGAAGATAGTCATCCACACTAATCATAAGCCTCTGCAGTTCATGTAGACAAAAGGAAAATTGTAGAATGACCGCCATCAGAAGTGGTTCACATACTTGTAGCAGGTCCATCTCAACATCAAGTATAATACATGGAGCACAAACCATGTCATTGACTCCTCAGTTGGCCTCCAATTGCAACACTAAACACAGTACTACACTCCTACAGACATGAGACCTCCATATGTCCCCAACTCTACAAGAGAGATCATGACTTCACCACTACCTATCATTAGTTGGGAACAGACACAACTTTCACTGATTTCCATCTTTAGTACCGGTTGGTGTGCCATTTGGGCCATCTCTGTATCCCATCAAGTGAGTGCGTGAAGATAATTTGGGAAGCTCACTACAGTCAGGTGGTAGGACACTTTGGTATAGAAAAGACAATGGAAGTGCAACAACAACATTTCTATTGGCTGAAACTTCAACAGGATGTCAACATTAAGTCTATTATGTTGTCCCCGACCTACGTCATTTCCAAACCGGCCATGAAGAAATAAGGCATGTACACCCATGTTCCTACTCCCGATAGGCCATGAGAATCCATCTTGATGGACTACATGTCGAGCCTTCCTTCAACCAAGAAAGGAAATGAATGTGATTTTGTGGTTTTTGATCGATTTTCCAAGATGATGACTCTCGTCGCTTGCAAGAAGAGAATTACATTGGAGCCCACTACCAAGATAACCAAATCCATTGAATTCCACCCCCAAATGGATGGTCAAACTAAGGTTATCAATAGGAGTATATTTCATATCATGCGCATGTACAATTCCAAGCATCCACACACATGGAATGAGAGTCTTCCCTATGTTCAACTTTGTTACAACAAATCCATACATATCTCAACTGGCCACAAACCCTTTCAGGTGGGGTTGAATTTCAACCATTGGGTCCCATGGATGTTGCACTACCCCTTGTATCCACACAGGAAAAATCATCCCATGCTCAAACTGAAGACGTCAAATCCATCTAGTTCATTGAACAAATCCAACACATCCGATAGGTTAAACATATTTTGTAGAAGTCCAATGTCAAGTACAAGTATTACCATGATCAATATCGGGTGCCACACAGTTTCAGGTGAGAGATAAAGTTTACATGCACTTGCAAAAATAACACCTTACAGGACACCATAGAAATCTTCATCCACTCCGTTATGGACCTTACACCATCACCAAGTTTGTGAGTCACAATGATTTTGAGCTCAACATCCCCCCCTTCCTTGGCTTGCACCTAGTGTTTAATGTGGACCTCCTTTAGCCACACTTTCCACCATTATTGGACACATGAGAGATAGAGGAACAATTGACACCGACAGAGCTCAACCCTAACTTCATGGAACAAACATCCAATGATCATATCATAGAAAAAGTCAAGGGAACTCACCAACATAAGCTTCATCTTTATCGTGTTATCAAAGTGGGGCAACTCCTGCACCAAGGAAAGTGGTTCACTCGGGGAAAAAATCAGCAAAACTTTATTCATCTAATAGGGGAACTTAATGCAATAGAAACCATTTCTTCCTAAGGGGGGAGGATTGATACAGGTGGATATTGGTGGCCACCCACCTCTTCCAACTAGCTCACATACAATTTTCAACTTGGTAGTTTTGTTTCTAGCTTTTCGGTCCTAAACTTCCAGAGTCGTTTTGGGGCCCTAAACAACTTTTTTTGGGCTCCTTTGTTGATGTAGTTAGAGTGTGAAGGAAACACGTGTAGTTATTGGATATACCTTTCCAATAGGTTATTGTGTGCCTAAAATGAAGATCATATCCAAAAGTTACAACCCCGTGAAGTTGATGTACCAACTTACCCCATCGAGGCCCACATGAATTTTGGTGCTTCATCTCCTAGGGTTAGGTTTTTGGATGTCTAGGGTTTTCTGATTAATTATTGATGCTAAAAAGGCCTGGAGGCATCATTTTAGTGTTCTCAAGTGAATTCATGTAACCACCACATCTCTTCTTAGAGATTAGCTACCACCATTTGACCAAGATTGTTTCATGCAATTTTATTTATTTATTTATTTGGAAATAAACCCCTTTGAATATGAGATGGCATGTTATATTTTGATTAAACTTGGGATGAAACCATTGTGGAAATGCATTAAATAACCAACTTGTTAATACTACCTTATATAAGTGGAAATATGAATCAATGCATTATTATGAATATGGAAGGCGATATAGAAGTACATATAATTGGATCTATTATTCCTTCTCGTCCTCGATATGGTTAAGAAGAGTCAAACTTTACGCTACAAATCTAGTTGTTTAATGCATGGAATCTGGGATTTGGATCTTGAGCCACAATTTAGGTGAATGAGAAGGCGAGCCAAGATGAACAGTCACATTGGATTTGATGTTTTTGATGTCTATGCAGAAATGGTTGCCATCTCGATCGAACTCGATGCACAACCGATGCAATTTGGTTCCATAGGTTGATTTTGGAATAATCTTAGAAGTTCTATCATGTTGTCTGAAAGAAAGTTTTTATCATTGGAGGCTATACTGTCTCGATTTAAATTATTCTCCTCGACAGGACTTGTGATCGACTTGCATACCCTCCAAAAAAATTGTGTGCAGCTATTGTGCAAAATACAGATGCATCTTTGATGATTTTACAGTCCTATGGATAGAGAGCCCGAAAATCTCAGTTCGACATCAAAACCCTAACAAACAATGATATGAATTATAGTGTATCTGACTAAGATCTGACAAACATCGATGAATATCTATGAATGAGGGTAGCATAAATGCACAAGCATTTGGGCTCTTGAATACGCTTTGTCTGGATCTATAACTTCTACACTGGTTGTTGCAGATCGAGATTAGAAGAAGGTAATGGGAAACATGCTCATCATCATCATGTGGGATTGATTGAGACCTCCTCACAATGTCGAGGTAACGGGTGCACTTGGTAGAGACGAAACTTCAGTCGATGACGAGATAGACTTTGGCACTAAGTCAGGTACATTTTCAAAGAACAACACAAGGTTTCGAAGCCCAATTTTACTATAACTGTGATAATGGTGGATAAGGATGACAATCATGGGAAAATTGATGCACTTATCTAGCACGGGACCCTTTTGCAGAGATGCATGTTTAGCCATTGTATGTCCGGAAATAAGAATAACAAGAAATATGCTTAGTAACGATGCAAATAGAAGGGAGTCAAGAGCGCGAGAAACTTATTAATTAGATATATATGGCATTAATCATTTTCTCCGTTATACTCATTTTCTTTTAGGCATTAATCAAATATTCTGTGTGTATATATATAACTAGCATAGTCACATAATTGTTACTGATTAACGCCGAAAGGCATATTTACATGTTAAGAATGCAGTTGAGCCGTCGTGAAGAACAAAGCACAGTGGAACCGTCGTTGAAGAATGCAGGTGAGTCGTTGATGAGCCATCGTGAATATAGCTATGAAGAGACACTACGCTCTGCCCAATATGGATCGTTGAAACGCTCGAGGAAAATGCAGGGATTGTTGACTAATACCAAACTAGTCAAGTCAGACTAAAGAAAGTTTGATGAAAATGCTAGTCTCTTGTTGTGAAAGCACGTGAGGAAATTCATGGTTAATAATCCAAACGTGGTAATGTTAAAAGTTAATCATTTAAACGTGGCAATCATATAGTGCTATAGTAATTTCTTAATATGATAAGGCAAATGTTAACAAGTAAATAGGTTAACGGATGCATTCAAAAATACAAGGAGATTATGAAGAGTAAATCACATTCATTGATTTGGGAGGAGACTAAGAATATTCCATCATCCTTAATTGTTAGCCATTAGATTAGAATTTTAGATTAAAAGATGATTAATTGTGCCCATTGCCAATAGGTATATGTCTTTGGCGTAATTAAAAGAGTAAAGCCTTTTTTTTTTATGTATATGATTTTTTTTTCTATTATAAATCATATGATATAGTTCTTTTGACCCTTGTTGGTTTCCTATCAAATACAAGTGACTTGAAGTTACATAATAGGTGGCTCGAATATGAGATGGGATGGAAAAGTTTGCATTATGATCATGCATGTCTAACTTTCAATCTCAAAGGTGGGTAGGACCTAGGTTTTTTTGAAGCTAGGCTATGATACCAAATGTAAATATTTAATAGTAAATTTCATTGCAATAATTTCCATCAATGTAATTCTCAAATTTCACATTTAAAACATAGTTTCAATATTCATAACTTCATTCAAAGAAAAACAGTAAACTAGAAAAATACCTCTTGAAGATGTTGTCCTTTGAATTATTTAAAATTGTACACTACCAAAATTTTGAAAATGCCAACTGAGTGTTTTCCTCCCAACCAGCTAGGAATAGAGCCTTTTGGGCTCTCTAGCTCTAGGAAATCAAATTTCCTATTCATCGAGCCCAAAATCCCAGCGACACTAGTCCACTAGTAAAAACCGACAAATTTTTTTACAACCTTCCTCCTCTCCAAAATTTTTGTTGTCTTTCTCCACTCCTTGGTTTCTCCTTTCTCCTAAAAAAAATTCCCTTCCCAAGTCCAACTCCGTTTTCCTATTCCTTCTCTCTCGAATAATTCCCATCATTAATTTCCCATCTACCTTATCCTTTGTCATAAATGCATACCAACCCCAACCACAAATGAAATACTTAATATTATTCATTGTTGGTTTCTTAAATCAAAAGAATAATTAAATAAATGATATAACCTACTTAGTTCAATAATTAATTGATTTCATTTAATTTAATTGATTATAATCATTAATTAATTTAAGTGGGTGTTACAAATCCCCTCTCCCCCTTCCTCTTTCTCATCATGGCAAAGGGACTGTATCAGTACATTAGGGACAATTCTCTACACGAAATTCCCCTTCATGGAATTCAACCCACTGCATCCCACAACCAATTTGTGGATGATACCATGTTAATGGGAACCCCGACTGCTTAAGAAGTTCTAAAAATAAATATCATCCTTTCATATTTTAGTGAGGCCTCCATATCTCTCGACTATTAAGCATCCAATTTCCTTGGCATTCCCTTCACAGATTCAGTAGCTAGAAATATCTCATGGGATTCTCTCATTCAATCTTTAACTAATCGATTGAATTCCTTGACCTTCTGATCCTAAACCTGGCTAGTCATCTCGTGCTCATTAAATGTGTCCTTCACGCTATCCCTATTTATCTTCTTTTTTTTCTATGGCTACCCCTCAATCTATTCTTTAAACCATTCACAACATACAAAGAAACTTTCTATGGCAAGGTGGCAAGTTGGAGAAAAAATGGGCCTTGGTCTACTCGGACAAAGTTCTCAAACCAAACCTAAATGGGGGCCTTGGTCTTCGTGACTCGTGCAAGCTAAATGAAGTCATGGGTGTCAAGATTCGGTGCCGTTGGATTAGGCATCCGAAAGAACTATGGGAGAGGTTATGGAAGAAAAAATATGCTCCCCACATAAATGAGGCTCAACTCATCAGGATTCTCGGTTCAAATATCTAGAGTTTAGAATGGTGAAATCGTCCTCTTGTCCAAGATCATGCTTTTGGGGACATTCTCAAAGTTGCAGACCTCTAGAAGGATGAGCCCCTTCCTCCTCACTAGACCTATAAATTCCTTCAGACTGATCTCAACTTATGAGGTGACTGTGACCTAAAGCCTTGGCAAGAATTAGCCCCTTTGAGGAAGGTACACTTTTGAGAGAGAACAAACATCTTAAGATGAGGTCATTCTCCCATTGGATCATTCACAATTACATCTAAGCATATAATCTAAAATTCTAGTTTCACCTTCAGCCCAAATAAAACATTTGGCATATTATTTGGAAGTTCCTGGCCAAATATTTCCACCTTCCTTTTGAATACTTACTTGAGATAATATCTGAAAAAGAGGTTTCATTGGGCCTTCATTTTGAACTCTCTGTATGAAACACGAAGAATCCATGGAGCACCTCTTGAATCAATGTCCTTTCAGTGATGAGATTTGGATCGAGTACCACAAATTATGAGGAAAACAAATAGAGTTGGGGACAACATAATTCACACCATTGGGAACTAGGGATCAACATCGTTCCATAATCCAATTTTAAATAGGATTTGGCAGCTGATACCAGTTTCATCATTTGGAAAATATGGAAGGAGAAAAATAGGTGATTCTTCCATTCCAACTCATCTTCTCCCTCCTATATTTGGTCTAAGATATTTGACTGCACTCAAGAAATGATTAGATCTCAACAATGTTCTCACGAAGACCTCTCCTGCAACCCCAATGAAAGCATCATCCTTTCTGAGTGGAATATAGATATTAACCCTTATTAATCAATCCACAACCCGTTCCCCACTTTCCTCCCAAGAACAGTCCCTCTACATGGCAATGTCCTCTCCAAGGCTTCTTTAAGTTGAATTTTGATGGTGCTTCCAAAGGAAACCTAAGTCTCGATAGGATTTGGAGTGGTTATCAAAAACGACAATGGACAACTCAAACATATAATGGTTGGAAATATGGGCTTGGATTCAAACAACTCTACTGAACTCTAGGGTGTTATTAGAAGAATTGAACTAGCCTCCAATATGGGTATGAATCAACTTGTTATCAAAGGATACTTCCAAATAATAATCTATATGGCCACTAAGATTATGAATGGATCTGATCCAACAAAAGTATTCCCTAGCTGGAATCTTCTCGTCTCCCTTGAAGTCTTTCACTCCCTCCTACGCCCTAATCTTACACTGATCCCTTCCCATGTCCGTAGAGAGGCCAAAAAACTAGCTAACAAATTAGAAAAAGAGGGAGTTTCTTTAGTTTGAGAAGACATCTCCAAAGATGTCAGCCTCCTCCTTCTTTGCTAAAGCAATGATTTGATCTAGCTCTTGACTATATTGCTCCTCCTTGGATGGGGTGCTACATGCCACACATGCTATTAATGAATGCAATGTGCATTGTCGCCTCCATCCTCACACTCCTCTCTTCAATGTGAAACATCTGGACCGCATGGGAAACTTAATCTCTTCAATGTGAAACATCTGGACCGCATGGGAAACCTAATGTCTTAGCTCGAGTTGGTGGTGAATTTCATCTGTGAACGTACCGTGGAGATGATTGCTTTCAATTCAGGTTTAATGGCAATTTCTCTAGATTGGATAGGTAATACCTCCGTGCTTTTTCCTGTGGTTCACTACCTGTATCTCATCTTCACCCTTTTCGATGGTCATTCTGCTTCCTTATCTTCGATCCTATTTTCTCACCTCCTGGTTCGCTTGCTCCCCTCCCTCTAGCTCTCAGGAATTCTCCTTGAATCCATGCCTCGAGAGCGTGGCAAGCCCAGGCATGGCCCAGACTATTATCATTATTTAGCTTACCGTCACCGTCCTTCTCTCTCTCCTCTCAATGCCCAACTCACCCCTGGCTTTCCTTCTACTCTTACTTCACCCTCTAGTGAATTACTTCCCATCGCTCATGATCTGGAAGAAGAGGCTTGGTGTCCAGTTCTAGTTGAGGAAGAATTCCCCCCCTGTTCTTCCTTAGGTTACTATTGAACCATCGGTGAATAATCCGAGTTTTTAGGTTACTATTGAACCATCGGTGAATAATCCGAGTTTTTCGGTCACTTCAGCTCCAGACGGTGGCCATCCTTCAGTCCAATCGCCCGAAGAGCAATGGGGTTTCCCTGTTATTGAATAGGTATATCCCATGGCCATTGAAGAAGAATATCCCTCTGACACCTTCCACGACACCTTGACCGCACCAGAACAACCTGTGTAACCTAACGCAGCACCCCTGTGTGAATTCTCAGCAGAGCAACTTCAAATCCTCTTGGATTTGCGCCACTATATAGTGGACCAACTCTTCCGTCAAGAAATTCTAAGTCGTAGGCTGGATGCACTCTTTGATTCTCTTTCAGGCGAGCTTGTCAATTGACGCTTCCTCACCTACTGCTAGCCCTTCATCATCACTTTGGCTTGGACACAACCTCCTCTAGGCGATGGGAGCAACAACACTTCTGGTGTATGAAGTTCTTTCATTTCAGCTTTTACTTTTTCTGATTATGATAGACACTGAACTCTACAGGCTCTTAGGCCATTTTTTTAATAAATTACCACTGGGTCCATAGAATAGGTACCAAGTTTTGGGTGCATAAAACTAGCGAAATTGAATTTACAATAAAACTTATAACTACTTTTATTAACACTGGAGATGTTGTTGGTGTGAACCTAGTAAAATCTCAGTTAGACTACGCTATTTATATGATTTGAAATATAAGCAATGGGAAGATCGTTATAAGACTATTCACTATTATGATTTTCATGGATTGTAAGAACTTATGGGCCGCGCGAGTGCAGATTGAATGCTTGACTAAAATCATGGGTAACCCTGATCTGTCACTGTGAGCTGTTTGCGATTGGATTATTTAAAGTAGGGAAAACGCGCATCATGGGATACAGATAGGTATAATATATTTAATGTATTTCATCGATTGATGCAATTTGGATGGCTGGCAGACATTGTAATCACATGAATCCCTCTGCATACTTTTACTCCCTTATCAATGTAATCAATTTATCAGATTTCAAGTGTCGGATCTACTAAACATTGAAAAACAAATCATCAGTAAAGATGGAATTCTGCTAAATCGACTTCTTTCGTCCACAGTCCTGGTTGCTTTTTACAATTTAAACCTTGTTGGTTGTTTTTAATATTTAAGTATACACGTGGAGGTTTTTTAAAAGATTTTTCAAGGCTCTAATTAAATTTAACTTAATATTAATAAATTAATATAAAATAAAACTAAATAAAATTTAATATATTTATATGAATTTAAAAATAAAAATTATCAATCCATTTTCATGAGTTATTCATGTGATTACATTTGTGCAATCTGAAAATATTTCGACCAAAAGATAAATTCATGTAAAATAAAATTAAATATATTATATAAAAATTAAAAATATATATATCAGTCCATTCTCTTGACCTATTCATCTGATCAATTTGTGCAATCTGAAAATATTTTGATAATACGCGTTTAATTAAGATTCAATGAAATCACTTTCGGTGGCATAATAAAACTTTGATCTACTAAATTGTAGATCTACGCTTTTAGCGTTTAATTACGTCGAACTTACACCTATTGATAATGGGCAGATTTAATAAGGGTTTAGTGCTTAATAAGTTTTCTATGGACAGGATTAAATATGGCTGAAATATTCTTAGTAGTCACACAAAATAAATGACTCTGATTTCAATCATTAACTTTCTAGCTATTATAAAGACATCCGTTTTATGTGTTTACTTTTTTACATTTACCTAATCATATTTAAAAATTACTTTGATAGCTAACTGATTGCCAGTGATTAACATAAATTAAAATATTAACACCAGATAAATGAAGCTCAACAGTTTATTTATTAATCAATAATAAAATTTAATATATTCTTTTAAGAACTCTTTTCATCTTATCAACCTTTCGGAATTAATCAGCCACAATTATGTGGCTGTGCTAGTTAAGATTCAATGAAACATAATAAAACTCGGATCTACCAAATTGTAAGCCATTTGATAAAAGGTATGCAGCGAGATGACGTAAACACTGGGTAAACATAACAGGATTGTTTACAGATTACTAAACAAACGAAGTAGCACAACATTACTCGGCTTTATTATAATGTAAGTAGTACACATAGCATAATTCAGATAATTCTGGCTACTCTGTCTATCTGGTTACTGTGATCTATCAATTATTTTTGCACTAAGGTAGCTTATATATTACTACAGATAAAGAACATATTGGTATCATTTTCTCCACCCTCTTCCAGAAGTCTTCAATTCAAACAGCATATACCGGACCTGCAAAATGTATGTTATTAGTAACTGGACTGGTTATCGTGATAAAAAAGACCAATGCTAATGATGTAGTTTACTGCAAAACAAGTAAACCGAAGAATGAGACTAGATCAAGAATAATATTGATGACAAAATTCACTATTAAATGTCATAAAAAGGTTTTCGAAAAATCTAATCGATCATTTAAACAAGACAAACCAAAATGTAAACTGCCGCTAGCATTTCATTTCGAGTAAACCTCTTACCTTAATAGCCGAATATAATTCTGAAGTCGCATCATAGAAACTAATAAGGAGGAGGAGGAGACTTGTAAGAGTAGTGATGTGCAGGTGGTGAGGGGTAG
>SNQJ01S0109208.1:51206-62244 GCA_010110895.2 Picea sitchensis
CCACTATCGATTAATGTATCAACCTTAGTGTGTCGCATGATGACCCTGATGTGAAACAAATTACTTCTATAATTAAGTCCTTTACCAATTTTACCTGTCATACCAACCAATCAGACCTTTGATTCATCACCTGAATCTGATCCCAAATCTGTCGGTCGTGTTGTCGTTGCAACTGTTTGCCTCCCTTTCTTTTCCTTGAACCACTTTGGCCTCTTCTTGGGATGCAATTGCCAACAACGATCCTCATCATGCCCCTCTTTCTTGCAATGCTTGCAAGAGGGCCTCTATTCATTTCTCGTCACTGCATTTGCCTTTTTGCCATTCCACTTCCTCTTGTCCTCTTTTCTTGAAGACGATTCCCCTGATACTCCAACACCTGTTTTCCCTGCTTCAATGTATGTCGCTTGAACATAAACCTCATCAAGATTAGTTGGTCCAAACATGAGTACAGTGTTTCTAATATGTGCAGGTAAACCTCATATATACTTCATAATATTTTCTTGGGTATGTAAAGGGATATCTAACATCAATGCCATTTTTTGAAAGCCATCTGTGTATTCTTGCATTATTTGTCCTTTTCTTAGTTTTAAATCTTTCCATTCAATTAATGATTTTTCTTTATAACCCAAAGGATAGAATTGTTTTCTAAGTGCAAAAATGAAACTTTGCCATGATGGAAATACATTACCCACTTGTTGTGTTTCATTTTGCAACTTGCTTTTCCACCAGATGAGTGTTGTGCCTGCAAGTCTTAATGATGCCAACTTGATTTGTGTGGCCTCACCCTTGATCTGTTGCACAATGCAATAGACCTCCATCTGTCTGACCCAATTGTCAAGTCTCTCTGCATTAACTTCACCATCATATATAGGTAATTCGAATTTAACATCAAGTTTTAATAATGGCATTTCATTCTTATGTTTATGAACATGTTTCTTTGCATTGAATTTAGAACTTGAACTTGAAGATGAAGGAGAAGAAGGAGGTGATGATGGAGGTGAAGGATGATCCTATCCTTCTTCACTTTTTCCCTTTTAAGATTCACCCAAATTTGGTCTTTTCCATTCCAAGTAATCCTTGTACAAAACTTTCATCATCTCTGACATAACAAAGAAAGTTTTTCGAAACTCTTTCTCATCCTGAGAAAGTCCCTCTTTCGATGCCATCTTCTCGCTATGAGAAGTTCTCTTTCTCAATCCAATCAATGGATTCTCTTCCACAAGCTCACCTTCACCATGATGTAGCCTTTCCCTGGTTAACATGCAACACTCAAATCCAAATGTCAACTAGCTCTGATACCACTTGATCCGAAAAGATCTTTTAAATGACTATGGTTGAGTTATTATGCATGTGTTATTTAACCAATTAGGAAGCTTTAAGAAAGAGGAAGAAGTTATAGAAGAAATATAACAACCATATGAACATGTACAGAACTGAAATGAAGCATAAAGCAACAACAAACCATAACACCAACGTGATAACGGAGTTCAACAATCTCGCCTACGTCTCCGAGCCTTTGTCTCAATGGGTGAGGCTTTCTTATTTCTGTTCAAATCTCAATAAATACATCACAGCGGTGCCAAAAGGTTACAAAAATGATTTGGTCTTGTTCTACTAGATCTCAAGAACCCAACAAAAGAAACAACACTCAAATTGGATGACCGAAGCTCCTAGAAATGGCCCGCAAAGGTGCGCTCCTCAACAACTTCCCTGCATAAAAATGGATTTAGCTTGGCAAATCTTCAGCATAAACCTACTTTGAATGTCCTCCATGGCCTCAAGAAGGCCTGTTTAATATAGATCTAAAGTTGGTAACCATCTCCCAACTTCCTCCCAAGATATGGCCTCAAAAAGGGCCCAATATCCCCCAATATTGGCCAAAATCTAAAAAAACAGGCCTAAAAATCACTAAAAAATCATATTCTATGGTTAAAAACCACTTTTTGCAAAATACTTGAGCTAATCCCCTTTTCCTGGGTGTGCGCCCCCTTTGCATGGTCACATGAATAAACATATGGCCAAGCGCCAACCCCTAAGGGCTGTGCGCTGGCCCTCAATCCGAAATACTAGGTCGCATGGCGCAACAAAGGTGGAATCCTCGAAACTGAGGGCTACTCCTAAAATCCTGCGCTAATGGTTTTAAACCCGGGTCATATGGCAATAACATTAAGAACTGGGGGCTAACCCATATCCACCTCCGCGCTGAACGATTGAAGACCAGAACCCTGGTCACATTACGAGGGACGTATGGTGTTTTTCGCGACCGAGGTTGGGGCTAGGCCCCAACCCTTACCTCCATCCAAATATCAAATAGTTTGAATTCAAATATAGCTTAAGCCATATAGTTAACAAGGATCACCCTCGGGTGGGTTGGTTAGCCCGACCCTGCTAAGCCATCCGCCCACGCATAGGTATCGAGTTTGAAACCAGTGGAGACCAAATTTTTTTGCAAAGAAACCAACGACCAACGAATGGGTGCCACGTGGTAGCCCATGTATGGTCCACGTGTCACTCCACCATTCATCCACGTGTCACAACTCATTCGACCAGCTATCTGCCCAGGTGTTAGCCATGTCACCTGCCCTGTCAACACACTCGTCCAGTCACTGTCTGCAACGTGTCTCCGTACGATGTGCCACATCATCCATACGTACATGCCACATGTAACCTGTATGGATGTGCCACATGTCACATGTACGGTGTGCCACCTGTCACATGTACGGTGTGTCACGTGTCACCCTTCTAGTGGTGACACGTGTCACTTCTTGGTTGGTCCAACTGTACCTGCCACGTCATCTGCCCGTATGCCCAATCAGCCTACTATGTTAGCTGTACGGACCTTGCCATGTCTGCACCAATTGTGTTGCCACATCATTTATACGACATGTACAATCAACTTCCACGTGACACTGTATGGACTGTACAGACTGTACAGTCAACATTTTTTTCCCTGTTTGGCAAAACAAACAGATCACCATAACTTGGGCATGCGACGTCCGTTTAAGCCTGTTCAAGTTGCGTTGGGTTATTTTCGATGAGGCCTACACACATGTCCGTTTTGAAGCCATTCCGAGAAATTTTATTTTTAGGCCTTTCTCTGCCCCATCAAGCTCCTGGATTAGGTATGCATCTTCCACTTTGTTCCCAAGAGATATCTGGCATAATGGAAAGTGGATACATATACAACATATTATGGTCCTAACTTAGCCAAGATTGTTAGAATAAGTTGATCTACTTGTGTAGACTTATCAATACCACAAGATGCCAAGCTCAATATCAAAGATTTAAACTTGGTAAAGAAATCTTGTATATTATTTACTCCCTTTTAAGCTAGCTTATTTATTCTCCATCTTTTCATCTCATGATAGCCCAACCCTATCATTTGAACCCGGTAAGTAAGTTGAGTAAGGAGAGGTACGTTTAGTTGCGAGACCAAAGGGAGACTTTTAGGATCTAAAGTATTCAACTCTACCTCAAGCATATGACCTCTCATCTCATCTTGCTTTCTAAACAAACTTTCCAAGGTGGTCTAGATTGCGTTTGGAGTCTTGCATGTGACAACATGAAACCATAAATCAATTGAAATCAATTCAAGAAGAAGTCACGTGGCCTCATCCTTTCGATTCACCCATCTGGTCTTCTCAATTGCTGATGTAGGTTATGTTTCTGTCCCCATCGTCAGATTGTACATTCCTTTCCTTCTAAGTTGGAATTTAGCCTTGGGATTACAATCAAAATAATTGTATGGTGTGAGGATTACCACCAGGTTTGACTATAGAATAGGTTTCGTATCCATCTCTCCCACTGTGTCTGAGAACCCCTAAAATTTACTCTCAATCTGCAAGTGAAAAACTGAGAAATCACTGCAAAAAGGGCAGTTTAAGAGGTGGTCACACCTTTCCTTAATACACAGAGCGACCATGTCACACTTTGGTAGTGTATTGGTCGCGACTGCTCCATAATTGGAAAAATCATAAGTCTAGGTGCGACAATCGCTCCTTTCTACAGGGAGAAGGTGCGTCGTTTGCACTTTTCAACTAAGAAAAGGTCGACTCTGTCTATTACACGGATTTTGCTCGTCGAAACTCTGATTTTCCTTATTCTCTGGCTTGTCTGACTTGCTCCAAGCAGCGTAGGTTTTCTACCATGTCAATGTTTCATCGAAACCTGCACAAGAGACCTAGCTAAAGCCAGTACAAACAAAGCTTATCAATATAGGAGGAGAGATTCAATATGGAAGAATGAGAAAATATATTCACACTACTCTAATGAGCTAATCAATGATGATCATTGTGATACAATGAATGAGTGGAATACACTCATATATAGGAAAGAACATTCCATAATTAAGAAAAGCAATCAAGTAGTTAACTTTCCTTAGGAATGCATGCATGCATAATAACGATGGTCTAAAAATGGAAATTCTAAAATATAACTAGTCAGTTAACTCCCACTGAACTAGTGTGTTGATAATAGTAATTTCTCCAATAGATGAAAACCATTGAAATAGTTAATTCAATACTAGAAGTGGTATTGGAGCTTTGGAAAATGGTTTTGAAAAGTTTCGAAATGCTCCAATTTAAATAGGAACATGACATGTATACCGATGGTGTTTCGTGGTATCATAGCTTTTTGCTCCATTAACCTCCACTTACTTAGAGATCTGATATTAACCTATTTCATTGATCAAATTTCCCTTCAAGCCATCAGATCTAAAGACCGATCAAGTTCTAATTTAGTCTTTAAAATAGATTGTGTTTCAATTATTTAATCCTTCAATGATGTTTTAAGTCTTTAAAGACTTATTTTAATTTTGATTTAGATGACTTGCTCAAAATTAAAAAAAGAATTTAGATTTTATTATAACAAATTTAATATTTTCTCATAAACAAAGCAATTTAAACACTTTGTTACAACACCGAGACTCCACTTTGGTCCAAAGTGACCGAAGCCATTGATATTTTAATTAACAACTTTGATCAAAACTGTTGAAATAATTAATTTATAGGAAAATATAAATATCAATTGTCATGTGATAKGCAAGGGTAGTCGTCAAAGTTAACTCCTAATCAAAGCCTATACAAAGCCTTCCTAAACATGTATCAATGACTRTAAAAAAACATGACGTTTTCAACAAACTTTAAATTTTGTCCATTGGCATTTATGCAAAAACATGTATTGTTGCTTTCGAAAAAATATTTAACGATGGTTTTGAAAAAATCTGTATCCCTACTTTCCAAAAAAACTTGCATCGTYGGTTTTAGAAAAACCTCAGTGGGTACTTTCTCAATTTGTTCATTGTATAGGTGCATTTCAAAAAACTTATTTCTTCACCTTTTTCCATGCTTCTTCAGAAACCCCATTTTCATCAACAAACTTCAAAAAAACCTTCTCCACGCTTTGTCAATTCGTCCATTATATTGATGGATTTCAAAAAGCATCCATCACGAAACCCTGAAATCTCCATCGACACTTTCTTAAAAAATTCCCTTATTCATCGACAGTTTGGGAAAAACATATGTACCATCGACACTTACAAAAAAACTTACATAACATCAACACTTTTGAAATTTCTCAAGTACCATCGACGATTTTTTGGAAAAGTGTTCATTCTTTGGCGTTCCAAAGAATTTGTCTATTTTTTTAACAAATTTTGATTTTGCCGATACTACGCATTCCATCAGAGTCTATATAAAGTCTTCCAAAATGTGTATCGACAACTGTAAAAAAGCATGACCATTTCTGTGAACTTTAAATTTTGTCCATTGGCACTTTTGGAAAAACATGTATCGACACTTTTGAAAAAACATGTATTAGCGCTTTTGAGAAAACACGTATCCTCGCTTTCCAAAAAAAATTGCATCGTCACTTGAAAAACATTTCTCGACCATTTCTCAATTCCTTCCTTGTATCGATGAGTTTAAAAAAACTTATATCTTGATCTCTTTCGACAGTACTCCAAAAAATTTGTTTTCATAGACCAATTTCAAAATAGCCTTTTTCGTGGTTTGTTAATTCGTCCCTCGTGTCGGTGCATTTCAAAAAACCTATCTTTTAACATTTTTCCACCCTTCTCCAAAAACTTTGCTTCCATTGGCCAATTTCAATAAACCTTCTTTGACACTTTCCACAAAACGTCCATTGCCAAACTTTCAAATTTCCATCGTTGCTTTCTCAAAAACTTCCCTTATTCTTAGACATTTTGGAAAAAACTTAAGTACCATCCATGCTTACAAAAAAACTTAGGTACCATCGATGCTTTTGAAATTTCTTCAGTATTGTCAGCGAATTGTGAAAAAGTATTCATTTTTTGGTGTTCCAAAGAATTTGTCTATTGTTTTAACAAATTAAAACCCTTGTTGACCCTTTCTCAATTTGTTCATTGTATCAGGCCATTTAAAAAAAACTTATATCTTGATATTTTCGACACTTCTCCAAAATACTCATTCTCATCGCCCAATTTCAAAAAATCCTCTTCCGTGCTTTGTCAATTCACCCTTTGTATCGACGCATTTCAAAAAACCTATGTTTTGACTTTTTTCAGTGCTTCTCAAAAACTTCGTATCCATTTGCCAACTTCAAAAAACCTTATTTGACGCTTTCCAAAAAACATCCATTGCCAAACTTTCAAATCTCCATTGCCACTTTCTTACACACTTCCCTTATTCATTGACGCTTTGGGAAAAACTTGAGTACCATCGACCATTACAAAAAAACTTAGGTACCATCGACGATTTCAAAATTTCTTAAGTACCATCAATGAACTTTTAACAAATGTTATTTTTTTGGCGTTCCAAAAAATTCTTCTATTATTTTAACAAATTTGACTTTGCAAATACTACATCTTTCAAATTATTTTATGATTTTTATTGTTTTAACAAATTTTGACTTTGAGCATACTATATATTTCAAATTATTTTATGATTTTTTAATTTTTTTTCTTCGATAAGACTAAAATATATGTCATTCTGTATGAAATCATGAAACCAAAACATGCTAAACTTTTTATGAAATCAAAACAGAGTGCTACACAAAACTTTTGAATTTTTTTTCAGTCTCTTAAGTATTTAACAAATAAAAACTTTTGAATTTTTTTTAATATCTTAAGTATTCAACAAATATATTCAATGGAAATGAGAGTATTATAACATAACTTGTTTGTATATGATGGAAACATAATATCTTTTGCTAAAATTGTCTATATTCATATTTAGCGTTATGTTTCTTGTCATTTTCTTATGTATATTATTATACAAGTTCTAGATAGCTTTTATGAATTCAAATTATTAGAATAAAATAACTTTTGTAGACACATTTACATAAAAAAAACATTTCTTTACACTATATTTTAAATTTTGTATATAGATATTTATGAAAAAACAAACATGGACAATTTTAACATGTATAATTGCCCCAATTTCCTTTCAACAACCTTGACATGTGTTGTGATATATCCCCTTAAAGTATTGCATCTCATCTCATTGTAACATTTACATATCCAATTTGACTTTTTCAACCTTATAATAATTTACATTAAACATCACAACTACCAACTAGTAAGAAGAAAAACTTCAAAATTTTAACAATTGCAGACTTTGTATAACCTATGAAGATTTGTATAACCTATGAAGAGTATTTTGGAGACTGCCCTTCGACTAATACGAATATATCCGTTTCCTCAGAAATAATATATTTAATGTAATGAAAAAAGCTTTTTCATAAACTACCTATGTATGTATATATAAATAACTATTTAACAGAGCTATTCTTCTCAAGTTCTCATAGATATAAACGAATGAATGGCTGCATTTTAGCTATTATTTGCCACCGGAGAAGCGAAGAGGACAGAAAAGAGGTGGAGCTCGCAGTCGGCCATGGCGTCCCCGTTGAGACAGGTGGGAACAGGGGCGAATTCGCAGTCATTGGAAGAGGCGAGAAAGCGGGTCTTTCATTTCTTCAGGGAAGCCTGCCGTTCCATCCCACAGATCATGGAGACCTACAACCTCCACGAAGTTATCACCACTTCTCAGTTGCGTTCTGTTGTAGCTGCCCAGTTTCGAAAGCAGGCCCATGTCACCAATCCAAAGGTATTTCTTCACATTCTCACTCTAATAAATCTGAACACAAATGAATGTATTTCAGGGAAGCGTTAATTGGGGCATCTTGATTTTTTTTTTCAATTTCTTTTTAGCTTGAAAGCTTTCTCTTTGACCTTAGTGTCACCCAATCAACGCCTCCATTGGTGGAAAGCCGAAGGCACTTGGGGCGAGGATCTCTGTCCATCACGACTCCCTTAATGAGGAAGCTAAACATGCCACGATGCTGGAAATTGAACCCTGGCGGGGAATATCACCCGAGTGAACAACCAGTCAAACTCCGTTGGCTTTCATTGCATTTTTGAATATTTAGATCCCTTTTAATCCCACAGATCACACATTTGTTTTCTTAAAACCTATTTGGATCTTTTGAAAGCTGTTTTGGCAGCTATTATCCCATGATCAAGATCCTCTGAATACGATGCGGTGTACCAAAAAGCTTTGAATCGACATCCACCTCCTTCCTGACCAATCATAGAAAGCTGAAATTCGAATTTTTAATAATGCCCACATGACCAAAAGAGATAAATGGGCCTTCAATTGCTTCAGCAATAAAGGAGTGCCTAAAGCAAAGTAATCAACTCAGGCTTCAACTAAAGGGGAAAACGATTTTGTAAAAAGTCCACTGATAAGTAACGACTTTCATTATGTTGAGTAATTTTATGGATGACCACTTCACGCTATGGATATATCGGGTTTAAAATTCACTAAAAAGTTTCTGCTATAACAAGTTAAAAGCGTTTTGGCAGTTTTCTTAAAATATGTTGCTGCTCTAATACAGGAAAATTGGGTTAAATCAAGTCAAACTTGTTGAAGATGCAATATCATGGACCAGTGGTCATTCAGTGCAAAATGGTCTCTTATAACTAATTGATCTGTATAGAAACTCTTGATATAATATGGCATATCATGATTTTTACTCCCTTTCCTTTGTTATATTCATCATAGTTGAGTATTGCTATCTAATATCTGGCACTACAGGCGAAACCCTCATCTAGAATGGGACCCCAAACTATATATGAAAGGAAATTATTGAAAAAATGCGGCACTGAAATAAAAACTAGAATTGATTGTGTCGTAAGTCGAATTAACACCATTTTGCTTATGTGCTAATCTCACCCATTCATTCTCTATTGAATGAAGAGGTCAATAGATATTCTGGAAGGAATGATCATATGCAATTAGTAATAAAGGCAAGTGTTGCAAATGAGTCAGTTATAGGTGCTTAGTTGTAACTTCGGAATCTCTAGTATATGATGCATTAGTTCCTTGTTAACTCATCACAGCTTTCGTATACGCACAGGTGCAAAATAGTTGTATGACTTCACATGTATGCACATATATCCAATTGCAGTGTGAACTCATCTAAATATTGGCCCTCTCCTAGTGAAGCCAATTCGGGTGTTATTGTATATGAGTTCCTATTTTGACATTTATGCAAATGTAGTCTTTGATGTCTTCCATAAAGGATAGTAGTTTCTGTTGTAGCATGTTTGTATTGTTTGAATGTGTGTGGAATTTGACACGAGAATGTGCTCAAATTAAGACAACATTTTCTTTGAGCATTATTATGTGATGGTGCTCTAGATGTTTCGTTCATGTCAAAAGTTAAGCATATAGCCACAGTTTTGCATCAATTGAACCATTATGAGAGGAATTGGAGTACTCATGTTTTTATTCCAGTTAATGAAGACAAATTACTTGTGATAAAAGAAAGTGTTAAAGATGCATTGCCCATTTTTAGTAAGTGCTCCATTGTCGATATTTACTCAAATCCCTTTGACAAGTCTTCTCTTGATGATTCTTACAGAAACAAGAAACTGATAGTTCTGAACCTTTACCAGATGATTCTTTTTTTCTTCACATGAACGATTGTTTAGTATTATAAAAAATTGCCACGGCCAAACCCGTACAACCTTCTTACAAAAAGGGATAAGATAAGATAAATGTATTAATGTCCAACAAATGACCACTGAAGTAGGTCAATGGGACTGTTTTAGGTACAATGATGTCTACCCAAAGCGGGAGCGCTAAAACAACTCCTATATAAAAGCAAGAAACAAGAAATAAATTAGCAATCTAATCTAAAAACCTAGAGGGATAGTTATAGTGTAGAATCAACAAAAAGGAAAAGGAGATCAATAGAGAGACTTAAATAACCATACCATACTGGTTTGCTTATAAGTCTGTAGGTATACAATGTTTCATAATGATTTAATAAAAATACTTTTCGACAAAACATACTAAGGTAATCGGAAAATTAAAGTGTAGAATGAGCATAATCATCAATAGAGTCCGCTTGGGTTACCATACTTCTAGCTTTACCCTCAGTAATAGAGTCTTTTGGAAGGCCGAATGCAATAGAGTCATTAGAGCGGTTAGGTAGGCCAAGTGCAGGTGGGAGGTTCACATGGGTTGAGATGTGCGTAGTCAGATAGGGTGTCCAATGAGATAGATAGTTCTAATTTCTTCCCACATAGAAGTAACATAGTGGCCCGTGATTCTTTCTCCCAGCCCTGCAGGCCGAGGTGATGCTTCCTAGGTTCAAGAGCAAGCTAGTCTTTGGCCTTCATGGCCTCAACTTGTTTCCCTTCAAAGCTTTTCTTCCAATTTTTCAATGCCAGGGCCAAATAAGTTGATGTTACGGTAGCTGCGGGAGGTATTAACCTCCATGTGTAACCTCTGACTAGATTAGAATGTTTCGGAAGCTAGAGAAACTAAATAAATGTGTAGAAGCCCTAGAAGACATGTCGACTCAATAAAATAATTAATATTTAAGTATTAGCCTCTAAAAGAAGAAGTCGACTTGGACAGGTGACAAAGAGCACTATAAATAGAGGACGCTTGAGCTCATTTGGTCATTCACTCACTCACAACTCACACAAGTTAAGTGGTGCGCAAGTTTGGAGGAGTGCAGTTGCAGCTACCGCAACTGGGTTTTA
>SNQJ01S0109210.1:0-13750 GCA_010110895.2 Picea sitchensis
CTTGACCTACCAAGTTAAAAAAACCAGCTTGGAATAGTTGATTTAACTCTTGAGGATCAGCATCAAAATGAATAGAAAATCTAGGTCTCTTGTTGCCTCTTTGTCAAAAATTGTTTCTTCCCCTACCTCTGCCATGGATTCCTCTACTAAAGAAACTCATCATCTGAAAGAAAACTTAGATCAGAATATGAAACAAGAAAGACTAATTAACCATCAATTTACTTGCCTAAAGATACATTTAGAATGTTCTCTTATCAGTTCACACACTAGCATGCATGCCATCAATCCATTACTCTGCAAATAACAATCATAATCATTCTGCTAATTTAAATCCACAATTGTCATTATCTAGAACATGGATGTTTAATGAAATATGGGATGTGATTTGGATTTATAATGAACGAAAAGTGTTATTTATGAAAAGTAAATAAATGATTATTGTTCTAAATGAGACCCATTCTTACCCAAACTCAGTTTAATAATCATATCATCTTCAAACTCGACTGCAAATTTAATTAATAATGCTCATTGTTCCAACTCAAAATTTCCTTTTCCAAATTACATGGATTCTATAAAATCACATTTTCTTTTAGAACAGAACATGGAAATAACAAAATGATTTTGAGAAAAATGAGGGTTGTAAAATTTGTGTAAAGTGAAATTATGGAGGGAAATGATAATGATCAATGTTCTTTCTACATACAACTATTGTTTATCAATCATCAACTAATGTGATCAATCTCAAGCCTCAAATTATAACCTTGTATTTTTGCTTTTGAATTCTTTAAGTTTAATTCATTCAACCAAATGTATCAACAAACAATATGAAAAATTATCCTTATAATTTCCTATAGGAAGGATCAAATCTAAACTCTTGAAACTTATCCATTTGAACTATGTTTTACCAAAATACTAAATCCACAATAACAGAATGAATCCAATCTAATATCAACCAAACAGGGCACGGAGCAATTCTCATCCTTGTGTTGGTATATATATTATTCATGTATATGGCCAACTGACAAAACTGAGTTTTATCAGAGTAAGGCTTCCTTCAAAAATATTTGCAAATAATGAGATTTGAAACCTATATGCCAACCAATTGTAAGCCTAAAATATGATGTTGACTACACACGCAGGCTCATCATTTACAATCAATGTTTCCAACAAGCATGCTTGAATTGATGATGAAAAAGTCGAGGAAACTGGAGGTATGGTTTCATAATAACCAAAAAAAATATCCTTGAATCCCAAAAGAAGTAGGTTGAGATAGGAAGGCGAGTTGAAACCCTTGGTTTTGAATCCCTTTAGAATCGTAACAACATAATGTATCATTTGCAAGTAGGTTCTGACTAGTAACGACGTGGTGTATATGGGAGCAAGCAATCGAAATCCATTCATATGCCCAAAACAATGTCACAACAAACCGAGTTGGTGTTACAGTGAGCTTAAAAAAATGATTAGTATTTCCTCTTGAACAAAGTACAGAGGCAGTCAAAATGAGAATGCTGGTAGTGAATTGCATATTTCCATTTTGTTTTGTTTTAAAATAAAATCATGATAAATACCAAAAGAAACCCACGGTGCATGAAAACAGGCTATAATCATAAAAACCCAAAATGAAATCAACAGTGATAAGATTGTTTCTCTCATTTGAAATCTCTTTATCCTTTAAATTTGACTGTATTATAAGATTTAATGCAAAACCCAGGTCGAGAGTATCATTGGTGGACATCATGCCTCTGTTTTATTTGTATCAGCTCACACAATATAATAACTTTTCATTCATAACATCTTGAAAATCAATGCCCAACAGAGAATCACACTCATAACAAACACACAACATGCAAACAAACTTGAGCCAACATTCGAAATTTATCAGAGCAAAGCCACCAATCGATATTAGAGGAGTCAAAAGATGTCCATACATATCCAACTTAGCTAAATATCCATAAGAGAAAAACCCAAAGATCGTTATCCAACCACCAATTCTTTAGAATCCAAAACCCTCGACTAACAGCAGTAGACCATTTCCAAACAAGAACAATGTGAAAAGGTGGTATACCTCAGGAGGGAAAACCAACGGGGAGTGCCTTAACTCTCCATTAATTCATGTTTCCTCGACTCAGCCCAAAACTCACCAACCTTTCCATGATAGCCAACCAAAAATTACATGGTGGAAGGCACTTAATTTCCAACTCGGACCCTGAGTTAAGCTTTGGTACCATGAATATTACACTATCGAACTTACAACCATAGCATATATCACCACTATACCACATTCATAATTGTTATAAAGTGGCACCGCTTTATAAATGAACCATATCAACTTTCCAATCAAGCAACGTGATATACGACAACCAGAACATATATGAATTTAATTTTAAGTCAAGTTTGTTCATACTTATATGCGACAACCTTGTATAACAACCTCTATATGATATCATCATTGTTATATGATATATATGTGCATGAAATGAAAGTTGACCACCCGTTTTAAATATGTCACAAGCCATATTAAAACCATAAAACTTTAAAACCTGTAATCGTAAGTGTTATAACTCTGGAGCAATAGATCCTCCACCTTTTCTTTTCCTTTTAGAACATGGCGACTGTGCAATATGAAGATGAGGAACATCATAGATCGTTGTCGAAGATATCATCCGTGCAAGTGAACTAGAAAAGAGTACCAGACCATAAATTAAACTAGTCATTTGTTCGTTGGTTGCATTTCAATTTTAAAGAAAAAGGAGCGAAATCAACTTAATTAAGTTTCTATAAGGGGTCCCACTTACTAGTTAGATAATATAGTAATAGCATAAATATAGTGCATTCCAATCTTTTGTAGGCAGGATTCATGTTGCGCATTTTCGTGTCAACGACATTGTAGATACAAAAACTAGTTTGGAGGTTACAACTTATAGTTGATAGTTTGTGCACAACAAGTTGGTTTGAGAAGGGGCTTGTCTCCATGCATCACATTGCCAAAATTCATTACGATCCCTATAAATTTGATATTCTTATACAAAATAGGGTTAGGGTTAGATTTGAGCACAAGGAGAATCATTGGTTGGTCTATTGCCCAAATGGCAAATAATTACTAATATAATCATTATGTTTATCAACGATGGAGAGTGAATAAAGAAAGGGATACCATGGAAGGAGAAATGCAATGTCTTCCCCATTATTGTGGAATCACTACCTTTTGGTATTATGCCAATTATTACCATATATCATATTTCATTGTTGTCATTGCATTTGCAACAATGAAGCTATGAAATATTATAAAATGGAAGCAAAGCACAGTATAGTGATTGTAGGAAAAGATGAAGCATAGGTTAGGGTTATTTTCTAGAAACAAATATTAGGTGGCATTAAAAGAAAAAGGAGCCAATACTGCTAAAACTTAGTAAACATTAAATGGTTACAATATGCATGATCCTGAAGCAATGATTGCCTTTCACACCTATCCCCATCACACGTTTGTCAAGACATGATCCTTTTGCTTTCATTTTGTGTGTGTTTACAATGTTTTGTGTTTGTGTAGCATCTTATTTTTGTCTTCTTTGTGTGACTCCACTTTTTTATCCCTATGTATCAATTTTCACATCATTTTTCATATTTTTGTGTCTATTTAGCATTGGTTTTGCATCCCTATTGCATGCCTTTGTCCATTTTTCATCTCTATTGTGTGTCTTTGTCCATTTTGTATCCCTATTGCGTGCCTTTGTCCATTTTGCATCCCTTTTTCACCCCTCTTGCATCTAATTTATGTCTAGTTTGTGTATTTTTAGCTCTTGTTTTGCATATCATGTTGTTCTCATTGTCATGAGATTTTTCCAATCAACTATCGTGCACCAAAATTTGAGGGAGTTATGGCCCTTAGAAGTTGATCATCTCTTTTCCAACTCAACATGCCCAACTCTCGAAATTTTACCTTCTAGTATCGCCACCTTCTTGTATTTTCATTTATGTAGTATTTCGTAGTAAAGAGCATCGTCAACCTCTTCTTTGGGACTTAACAAATAGATGACAATAACGACATACATATGTACTTAGACATTATGTTGCTTATGTGTGTATGTGTATTGCTTATGTAGGTGTGTGGGTTAGGCTTGTGTTTGTGTGTTATTTATATGGATGGGTGTGAGTGTATCACTTATGTGGATGTGCCAATGGCCTCTTTTGTAGGGATATGAGTTGGTTGTGTGAGTGCATCACTTATGTGGGTGTGTGAGTGCACCATTGATGTGTGAGGGCATTGCTTATGAGTGTGAGATTGTTGCTTATGTGTGAGTGTGACACTTATGTGTAAATGCAACGTACTCTTATGTGTGTGTGCATCACTTACATGTGAGTGTGTGCTTATGTGTGAGTATCTTGCTTATGTGTGTGAATGCATCACTTGTGTTTCACTGCATCTCTTATGTTTTAGTGTGTCACTTATGTGTTAGGTGCATCACTTTTTTTCCAAGGAAAACCTCGAAGCACTTCCTCTTATTTTTGGGGATGTTACTGAATGTAAACTTGTGAGTGTTGATTACGGTGTTTGATCCTATATGGACATCAAGTGAGGCATGCAACAGAGGTAGCCAACCCTGTGGATCGACCTTGAGACCTTCTACATGAGGTTCAAAACACTCAACCACTCAAGCTATCCCATGAGGCTAAGTGCATAACATATGTGCATGGGTGCATCACTTTTTTTTCCAAGGAAAACCTTATGGGGAAACCCAAGGGATGCTTCCCCATATTCATAGATGACATCCCCAGTAAACCCATAGACATAGACTAGTGGGCCTCACCTAAGGGGATTTGGATCGGGCATCTATTGACATGGAACTAACCAAATTCCCAACAACATCGATGATAACTAGTTGAGCTAACCCATATGGCTCACATGGGTGCATTGTTTATTTTCATGACCAAGTCACTTATGGGTGTGAGCGTGTCACTTTATAATAAGTGCATCACTTATGTGTATGAGTGTGTCAATGATGTTAAATATATTTCTTATATGCATGGATGTATTTCTTATGTTAGGTGTGTTGCTTATGCGCATGAGCATGTCACTTCTATGGTTGATGTGTCATTTGTGTTATGTGTATGAGTGTGTTGCTTATGTTAGATGTGTTGCGTGAGTGCATCACTTATGTGTTAGTTGAATCACTTATGTGCATTGTCAATTAGGTTAGGTGTGTCTCTTATGTGAGTGGATGCATCACTTATTTGTACATGAGTGCAACACCTATTTATAGGGATGCATCACTTATTTGGATGAATTTGTTGCTTATGTGTATCACAAGTGCATTGCTTATTCGTATCACAAGTGCATTGCTTATGTGCATGAGTGCATCACTTATGATATGTGTGTGAGTGAGTCACTTATGTTAAGTGTGTTACTTATGTGTGTGAATGCATCACTTATGTTTGGTGTGTTGCTTGTGTGCATGAGTGCATAACTTATGTGCTTGAGTGTGTCACTTATGTGTTTGAGTGTCTCACTTATGTGCTTGAGTGTGTCACTTATGTTTGGTGTGTCATTTATGTGTATAGGTGTGTTTCTATTGTTAGGTATATTTCTTATGTGCCCGAGTGCACCACTTATCTTAGGCACACTGCTTGTGTGCATGAGTACAGTTCTTATGTTGTCGATGCATCAATGCGTCACTTATATATGTCAAAGTAACACATATATTAGATGCATCACTTATGTTAAATGTGTAACTTATGTGCGTGAATGTGTCACTTATGTGCACATGTGTGTAACTTATGTTCACAAGTGTGTTGTGTATGTGTGTTAACTATGTCACTTAGGTGACATTGTCATGTTTCACGCAATGCTAACGTGTTGAAAAATTTATGTGTTTGTCAAAATTAAGAAAACGCCTCTCGATCTCCACTTTCTCTACATGACGTCTTTTGGGTCTAAATCCATTGCCAAACATCTTGAAATGAGGTTCCCACTTTTAATTTTGAATGTTCAAAATTTAAGGTAATGAAAGAAAAATGTAAATTATAAGACAAATATGAATGATAACTATTCTTAATATCAAAAATTAAATATAAATTAAAAAATCAATGACCTTTAATAAATAATTATAACTTCCATTTGATAAATTTCATAATTACCCTACGACTTACGACTTACCCATTATAGTAATTAACAAGTCGTAGGTTTGAATTTTTAATGAGCACATGGACACAAACTATACACATGACAGATGCAATGGGTTGCAAACTAAACAAAATGGATGCACAACTTTGGAAATGGGACCCATGTCCATTTTTGTAGGCATCCTTTTGTGTTCTTTTGTTGTGTCATTTGAGTCATCATTGTGTTTGCATCCTCTTAGCATCATCTTTACCTCTTTATTGCATCACAAGGAATACATAAAGGAGACATAGAATATTAAAAAAAAAAACAACTAATAAAGAATAAAGTGTCATATTAATCCCATTTCATATAATTTGTTGTTTAAGGAAAAATAAGAGAAATGTTCTAGTGGGTATCTAGGTAGAGAACCTACATCTTCTTCCATGATGTAACCAAAAGAAACCAGGAAAAGCTAGAGTTCAGTAATTATACTACAACTAGGAGGACACTAGATTTTGAGTTTTTCACGGGGAAAAGAAATTGCATAAAATAACATAACAAAAACATTAGTGGTCTAACAAAGTCTCCATCCCTTGAGGAAATCATAATAAACAGAGATATATAAATTGGATACTTAACTCAAACTATCAAACTGTTGTGAGCCTGTGTCACCTCTAAAAATGTACATAGTTGGATGATTATTGATGGAACAAAGATTGTTCTCCGGGTGTTTAAAGATGCATGCTTCTTTTGAGTAAATTAGAGAAGTAACATCTAGGATGATAGGAAATCCAATGAATGCATGAAGTCAAAAGAAGAAAATTTGTGGTTGGAAGAAGTAGACTAGAGGAAATCATGGAGTTTGTCCCACAATGAAACTGCCATTCTAAGTGAACCCTTCTCAATGGACCATCTCCACCCCTACTGCATTATTTCTAGCTAAGGGATAAAGTCTAGACATCACAGGCAATTAGTTTCGAGGCATGAGAAACTATGGTTTCCCTTCCTTTCTTGTGTATGACTTGGACATATTTCACTTGGGATTACTCTCTCACAAGGTAGAAAATCCATTGTGATTACGAACATAGTTACTCCTCTTTGGGAAACTATCTTCTTGAAGGTATACATTTTGATGTCAATAATGACTCCCGGCCCTACTTACCTTGCCAAAGCTGTAATTCCCCCAACTAGGATGGATGGAAATATTGTGTTTGTTGTCCAAATTATTGTTTCTCTTTGTGTAATTTTATCAAACACTTTATATTAGGATTCTTGGGAACTTCTTACAAATAGTTTGCATATTCCTCAAGGTTATGAATCTTTCCAAACATATTACATGCACCCATTACACAAAGAATAGAGAAGATAATCATGGAATCTTATTATGGCTTGAAAACCCAAATCACAACAATACAAAGATATGTATTGGTTGTAACAACAACTGCTAGATCCCTCCTAAACACTCATATCTAATGGTTGTTAGGCAACTGCAACATATACTAATAGAAAATCAAGAAATATGGTAATGATGCCTAAACCTCCTCAAGAAGTGTTGTGTCCTCTTCTGGACCGTCAAACCCTCTACAATGTGTTGTCGATCTACTCCTCAGACACCTCCTGCAACACTCTGACTACCCGTACCAAACAACTTTGCACGTCAGATCGCAGAGGTCCTCACGGCATGCGATTGAACAACATGTGGTGCCTCGTGTGACGAGATTGGACAACCAGCGGGGCCTCGCGGGACACCCTATGCTCAACCCATAGGGGTGACTCATGGTATGGCTTTCTTGAAAACCCTCTACGACATCTGCAAAACCTAGGATCGACCTCCTTCGGCAAGTTTTGTGCAATCGTCTGCGCAAGTTGATCTTCCTCCTACTGCAAACCAAACCCCAAAATTCAAGCTCTAATGGAAATCCTGGATGGATTCCCCTCTTATCTAGATAGAGTGGATATTGCACCACCGAAACCAAGCCAATAGTGGAAGGGTTTTGCTAAACCCTAACGAAACAATGGCTCCAAGAGCACTTCCAAAATGAGAGATCAAATCATAATCCAAAGTGAGTCTCTACCCCTCCTTTTGTCTATTTTCCATGTCTTCTAGAACTTTCCCCTTTTTGACTAAATCAAATGTGAATTATTTTGACTAAATTAAATATGACCCTTATTCCCCTTTTTCTTTTATTTTAAGATTAAAAGTCACTCTAATAATGTTTAAGTAACTTTTTTTTACTGGGTATTCTTCTTAGAACTCTTCAAGTTGTTGCGGTCCGCATCCTAGGGTTTCGATAGTGCTCTCGATTGTCAACACCTTAATGGATCCCTCTGAGTGAGGGGATCCACCCCTGGGATCCTCGTCCTCAGACTTGCAGGCCTTCCAGACCTTAATATCATCTTACGCCAAATCAATCAAGCCAACCCCCTCGTGTTTTGTGAAAAAAGCAGCTGAAATCCCTAAGGTAGTTGTTCATGCTCTTTCAATGCAACCACTTTCTCTTAGACTGGAGGACAGAGGATTGATCAAGCAATTCACATGACTCTGGCCCTCCCCAAAAGCCATGCACCTCTGGTTGGAAGAGAACTGGCGCAAACTGATCCAAAGCCAAATGTCGGCGACATTCTGCAGTAAGGGATTCTTTGCTTTCCTATTTGAAAAAAAGAAGAAGATGGGGATTTGATTTTCCGAAGTGGTCCTTACTTCATGGGTGCAAAGGGAATGTACCTTAATAAATGGACCCCTGATTTCAGCCCAGAAAATGGCATACCCTCAACAGTCCCTATATGGGTAAGACTGCCTTTCCTCCCTCTTCACTGGTGGAATGACGAAACCATTAGAAATATAGGAAACACTCTAGGAAAATATATCAATCTTGTTGAACCACGAGAGGGATTATAGGCATGCTCCAGGCTCTGCGTGGAGGTAGATCTGGAAAAAGGACTCCCATAAGAAATACAGTTGAATTTGAATAGTTGGTCTTATATCCAATAAGTGGACTATGAACAAATCCCCTTCAAATGTAAAGCATGTCACGAGTATGGTCACTTTGCCAAATCCTTCTCCCAGGCCAAAGACTCATAGGATCAAGAACCAAAGCAATATCAGTGGCACCAACCAAAGTGGAAAAAAGCAAATGGAAAAACCCAATCCATCCTTGTTTAGAATCAAAGGGAAAAACCCCCAGATCCAAAAGAAACATGGCCAGGATCCCTACATAAAGGAGAATTAAGTCACAACCGATATGTTAGTCTTAACTTAGAAGGAAATCTGGAATTCTCAGGAAGAAAATGACAGAAAGAGACAAGAAGATATAGGAGAAGAGGTCAGAAAAGGCAAAGAAAAAGAAAAAGAAATCCCGAACTTGAGTGGGGATTCCACAGCAAAATCAATCCCCAGCCAAACCCCGGAGATTCCATAACTATCAGAAGAGGAAATCCAAGATACTTCTGACAGTGATTCTGACCTAGAAGTAATTCAACCGTCTGCCACAAAGAAACCTAGAAGAAAATCCCAAAGGAACAAAAGAGAATTGGCTGCAGATAGAGAAAAAGAATTAGGCATTCAAAAAACAATAGAGGAGGCACTAAAAAAAGATGGAAAATCTGGAAAAAAAACAATGCAATCCAACATAAGGGAGCAGCTTCATAGCCCTCAAAAGTGGGGGGATCAAAATCCACTGATAAATGATGAAAATCGTCTCCTGGAATTGCAGAGGATTAGGAAGCAAGGTCAAAAAAGAAGAATTTAGAAAATTGGTACAAATTGAAAAGCCCTAAGTCCTCATGCTCCAGGAGACGAAAATGAGGGATCTGGAAACCCTCAAAGAATTTCAAAAATTTTGGAAAAAAGGTGAAGGAAAAGCAGTCATCTCTAGAGGGGCCTTGGGAGGAATAGGAACTTTCTAGAATGCAGAGGAATTCAACCTAGAGATCAGGTGCAGACGCAGTTCTGGTTAATGGTCAATCTCCTCAAGAAAGATTCAGGTATGATATACTCCATAATAAATGTCTATATGCACAATAACTATATGGAAAAAAATGAATGTTGGCAATCCCTTTTGGATCTGGCCACTGACAACCCCCTTGAAATCTTATCATTGTTGGAGAATTTAACACAACCAGAGGGTCAAAAGAAAAGCGAGGAGGATCTGTTGTGAGAGATCAATTATGAGATAGACTGGACGATCTTATATTGGATCTGGATCTCTTCGATGTTCCTTCAGATAAAGGAATGTTCACTTGGAATAATAGAAGGGATGGTCCAGGGCACATAGCGGAAAGATTGGATCGCTTCTTAATCAGCAGCTCCTATTTGGCTCTCCCAGACAAATCTTTCTCCTTGAACCTCCCCTGGGCAGGATCGGAACACCGACCTATCATACTAACCTTTGAAGCTCAAAAGATTGGGGCCCCATCCCCTTCAAATTCAACCCTCTTTGGTTGGACCGCCCGGATCTCATCCATTCCATTGCTCAAACTTGGAATCAGTGGATCACAGGCTCACTTAATTACATCTGGGAGCAAAAACTAAAACTAGTAAAAGATTACCTAAAAATATGGGCAAAAAACGCAATGCAAAGCAATGTCAAGGACAAAAAGTTACAACTCGAAAACTTGCAGGAGGAAATGGAAACAATTGAGATCCAACAAAGCCACATCATAAGGGAACAAAAAACTCACAAGGATTACATGCAAGCACTAGCAGAAGAGGAAATCACTTGATGCTTAAAATCTAGAAGCTCGTGGTTGAAAGCAGGGGATCAGAACACCTCCTTCTTCCATAAACAGGAAAAAGTCAGAAATTGGGCAAACCAGATCTTCGAGATCAAAACCCCAGAAGGGAAAATCCTAAAAGACTTCCATTAAATAAAACAACAAGCTTCA
Organism: Picea sitchensis; assembly: GCA_010110895.2. Classification (NCBI taxonomy): domain Eukaryota; kingdom Viridiplantae; phylum Streptophyta; class Pinopsida; order Pinales; family Pinaceae; genus Picea; species Picea sitchensis. The sequence goes on from SNQJ01S0109210.1 coordinate 10,982, forward strand.
ATGCATTTCCAGAAACTGTACACCACTTCTGGTAGAGCTAAAGAAAAAGCAGTAGATGCTTTCCTCAGACACATCACCAGTAAAGTTAAAGAGGAAGACAATAAGCATCTTGATAGACCAATCGAAAGAGTGGAAATTCTAAAAGATCTAAATCAATTCAATGAAGACAAAGCCCCGGGTCTGGATGGATTCACTCTTCACTTTTACAAAAAGTGTTAGCACATAATAAAAGAGGATTTCATAAGGATGATAAGGTTCACACACAAGTCAAAAAAATTGGGAGGAGCCAACAACTCCTCCTTCTTAGCTCTCATCCCTAAAGAAATTGGAGCCTCTTCCCTGGATTGGTTCAGACCCATATCTCTCTGCAATATCTCCTCCAAAATTATTTCCAAAATAATCGCCAATAGGTTAAATCCTCTTCTCAGATCTCTAATCCTTCCAAGTCAAGGAGCATTTGTGGCAGGCCACCAAATATGGGACAACTTCATTCTGGTTCAAGAAGTAATTCACGCCAGCAGCTCTCGAAGGCATCTGGGTATGGAAATAAAACTTGATATGGTGAATGCTTTTGATAGAGTAGAGCACAACTTCCTTTTTAAAATCATGGAAAAATGTGGTTTCAGTCCAAACTTCATTTCCTGGACGAAATTGTGTATTGCCTCCCCATTGATTGCTCCCCTTCTAAATGGAAGACCTACTCCTTTCTTCAAGGCCTCCAGAGGTTTAAGACAGGGATTCCCTCTATCCCCCCTCCTCTATTTGATCATGGTTGAATCCCTAAACCATAATCTTGAATGGGAAAGCATCAATGGCACAATCCCAGGTATCAAAATCGCTCAAGGGGTCAAAAGAATGAATCACTCCCAGTTTGAAGACAACACAATCCTCTTGAGCGAGGCCTCAAAAATACTGGCTAGAAGACTTCTACAAGTTCTGGACACTTTTCTTTTGGTTTCGGGAGGGATCCTGAACAAGTAAAAGTGTCAAATATACGTTTGGAATGTTGTTGCAACCATCAGAGCAGGAATCGCTCAAATAATGGGATTCGGCATCACTCAGGATTGGAAATCCTTCAAATATTTGGGTCTCCCTCTGTGTTTAAAAGCGCTCCCTGGCGAGTTTTGGCAGTTGTCTCTCCAAAAGGTTAAAGAAAAGATGGATTCTTGGGGATCAAGATGTCTCAACCCAGCAGGAAGGGTGGTCCTGATCAAATTAGTTCTCTCGGCTCTCCCCATTTTTCAATTTTCTACCATGCTAACTCCAAAGGGAATCCTAAAAGATTTGGCACAGCTTATTTGCAAATTATTGTGGCAAGGAGGAAAATCTAATCACAAAAAATTCCACCTGGTGAATTGGGATACAGTCATCCTACCCAAAAAAAGTGGGGGACTTGGAATCAGAGATCTTGAAATCACCAATATAGCAATGGGAGCTAAAATCCTCTGGAGGATAGTCACAAGAAAAAAGGAATGGTGGAAAATGGCTCTAATAAAAAAATACAGGATGGGTAAAAGAAAAAGAAGCATGGACAAAACACAAGTTCCCCAAGAAGGATCGCAAATCTGGAAACTAATAAGGGTTGCTACTCCATTATTCAAGGATCATCTGTCCTGGATTCCGAGAAATGGAAAAATGATCAGAATATGGCAAGACCCAATTCTAGGAGTGGACCTCAATCCCTATGAAGCAGAAACTCGTGATCTAAAAAGATGGATGCTTGATGAGCACAAACGCACCCTCTATGATATTTCAGCCTGGAACGAGAATGGAAGTTGGAAGGATTGGCATCTGGAGATAGTATCTATGAACTTGATCAACCAGGCTCAACTTCTAACCTTTTACCTGAAAGGGGCAACCCCCATCCTTAAAGACACTCCAGATAGTCAGGGATGGGGAATAAATGGCTACTCGATAAAAGAAGGATACATCACGCTCCTCTCTTCTATGAGAGTATATCAGAACTCAGCAAAATGGAAAATTGTTTGGAGCCAAGATTCCCTCCCCAAAGTTAACTTCTTCACTTGGTCTCTAACTCATGGGAAAATACTCACAGGAGAGAATCTTATGAAAAGAGGCTTCCATGGCCCCTTCAACTGTCATATGTGCCAAAGCAACCAAGATAGTATCCATCATCTCTTCTGGAATTTCCCCTTATCGCAAATATTTTGGAAAGTAGCCTTTAGATATCTTTCCAGAAAAATAAGATGGCCTTCAACCCCCACCCCCAGCCTGGGGAATTGGCATAACTACTATCAGGGATCCTTCAAGGAAAAATCGGCCTTGAAGCGTATTTGGAGGGATGTCCCCAAGTTCGTATGATAGCAGATATGGTTGGCCCGAAACAATCAAATTTTCCAGGGGACCGTTTCTCCCCCCCAAACTGTAGTTGCTAAGGCCAAATTGATCCTCTCAGAAGTTATGAACTCAAAAGATCTAAATGTAGAAGACCCAACCAATTGGAATGACCTGGAAAAAGAGTGGATGAAAATTTTTAATCTTCAGTCAACTAAACCTCCAACCTCGGTGCATAGATCGTGCTGGCAGCTTCACCATGTCCAAAGCATAGAAATATGAATCCAAAAACAACAAGTTCATACTCTATGTTTTGATGGCGCTTCAAAGGGAAATCTAGGGGAGGCAGGTGCGGGGGGGTTCTCTTCGAACCCAAAGGAAAAATATCCCTAAAATATCATTGGAATCTTGGGACGGGTACTAATAACAAATTTGAGGCCTACACACTGCTAAAAGGCATTCAACTCGCTCAGA
>SNQJ01S0109210.1:23554-43281 GCA_010110895.2 Picea sitchensis
ATCTCTCTGATGACTCCCTTCATAATTTCGGGGGTAGACTACACTTTGTATATCAAGGAGGACTTTTCGACCTCAATATCAGTGAAAGAGGGGGTGGCCCTTATGATATTAGACCTAGGAAGGATTGGATTAATGGGGAAGTTGTACCCTTAGGAGGCCTTATTGAGGATTTTGGTTTGGGCCATGTTTCATCTTTGGTGGAGAGGAATTCCTTGATCAAGAAGGCATAGAAAATAGTAGTCAGAGAAGTTAAGTAAGGGAGACAAGCACTTATCACAGGGGTCCTTGGAGAAACCCAAACCCTTGTTCCAATAACTAAATGAAGATCTTATCCATAAATATAAGGGGGCTAGGGATCCAAGCCAAAACAGTGGCACTCAAACATTTGTTGGTAAAGTATGATCCTAACATGGTCCTTGTTTAGGAAACAATGGGAAGAGGGGATATATTATGCATGGCCTTAAAAAAACGAATAAGGGTTGGGACTTCCTTGCTATGGATTCGGTTGGAAACTCCGAGGTCTCTTAACAGGATGGAATGACAATGTTTTTCTAATTAATTCATTTACAATCTTCTCTAGTTTCTACACGGAGATTGAAAGTAAGAGATTGGAGAAGACTTTCGATATCCTCAATATTTACGGGCCCTATGGAGGTAGAGTTCAGTTTTGGGATAAGGTATTTAATTATAGTACATTGATGGTGCCCAATTTAATTTTTGGACGTGATTTAAATTTCACACTTGATAGGGATGAAATATGGGGTACTTCTGCTCAACTTGATAACTTCCATGATTACTTCATCTCTTCTTTATATTGAGTAGGTAATTTTGACTTGGCTCTGGTGGAATTAAAACCTACCTGGGTTATAATAGAATAGGGGAGGCATTTGTGTGTAAGAGACTACGCATGTTCATCATGCATACTGATTTGTGTGTTCAATTCGAGAGATTTCAAACTTAGGTAGGGAATATTAGGTGCTTCGATCATTTTCTTTTGTGTTAGAACTAGATGAGGCTAAATATAAGCCAAAGGATCCCTTAAAATTTAATAATCCTGGAATTTGGAAGAAGAGTTCATGACTTTGGTCTCCATGCATTGAAAATCATATGATCGAGAGCTAGAAGATTCTGTGTGTAGTCAGTTTGTGCATGCCTTAGAGGTAGTCAAAGAAAAAGTGGTTATTTGGTCGATGGAAAGATATTAACAATGAGGGGAAAATTAAAGGAGGTTAAAGGCAATCTAGTGATAGTTTTCAATAAGGAAGAAGGGTGTCTAATGAATGAGGTTTCTTTGAAAGAAATCGAGGAGTTTGAGGCCAAAAAAGAAAAGTTGTTGTTAGATGAAGAAGTGGAGTGGAGAATTAAATGTAGGGCAACCTCGATTGAATCAAGTGACCAAAACATTAATTAATTCCATAATTTCCCGACCCATAGAAGAATTAAAAACTCCATTTGAGAATTTAAAGATGAGGAATGTAGGGAAATAATGAGTTTTCAAAAGATGGTTGGATTAGGGGTTTGGCACTTTGGGAATATTTTTAGAGATCCTGTCCGATGCCACATTGTCGAAATCATCAACCTTATCAAAAAGTTCTCAAGGATGGTGGAAGAGGAGGAAGAAGATAGAGTGTTCTAGGAGGTGTCCAAAGATGAATTGCTCTTAGTTATGAACTTATTTATAAAATATCACAACCCCAGTCCAGATGGTTGGAAAATTGATTTCTTTTTGGATTTCTTCGATTTGTTAGGAGAGGATCTATAAAGGATAATAGAGGAAGTCTAGGTCGAAGAGAAGGTTCCCAGTAACTTAAATTCAATGTTCATAGCATTGATCCTGAAGGTTGACTGCCTAGACTCCTTTGATGATTACAAATTGTTTTCCTTGTGCAATGTGGTCTACAAAATTATTTCCAAGGTGATTTCTATGAGGATACAATTAATTCTTTCTCATGCGATTTCTGCAGAGCAATTTTGGTTCTCAGAAGGACAACTCATTCATGAAGTGGTGGGATTAGCTCAGGAAGCACTCCATAACATAAATCTTACTTCCTTCCCAGTGGTGGTTATGAATTTGGATCTCTCCAAAGCGTACGATTGGGTCTCATGGACGTCTCTTCATTTTCTCTTATTACATATCGGTTTTTCCCTTAGAGTGGTCAAGTGGGTTATGGGGTGCGTTACTTCCACATAGCTTGCAATTTTGATCAATGGATCTACCTCAAATTTCTTTATGTCATCACGAGGCCTTCGTCAAGGTTGCCCCATTTTACCTTACTTGTTTTTTATTGGTAGATGAAGTTTTGAGTTGAACTTTGCTGGAGGAAAAGCAAAGGAGGCAAATTATAGGGGTGAAGGTGTAATGTCCCTTTCCGAGTGAGGACTCCAGAGAGGAGGGATTAGTAGTATAAACATCCCCTTTAGATTATAGCCAGGAAGAAACATGGGAAAATGTTCATTTGATGTCATTTCACTAGGGAAATGTTATAATTCGAAAGTGACATTAAGTGACTAAGTAGAAAAAGGTAATTAAGCGCTTAAGTGAATATTAAATAAATAAAAACTTAGGAAAAAGCGCTTAAGTGAAAATTCAATGAAGAATTAGGGTTTCAGTGGATATAAGGAGAGGAAAAGAGACCTAATGGCTCATTATTGATGATTTGAGAATGCAAACCAGAGCTCCGAGGAGAAACCCAGATTCAGGCAAATTTGAGGATACTTGTGGATTCCAGGAGGAAGACATCGAGGGATTGGATTCGGTGTTGAGAGACACACCCTAGCCAGTCGGGGAGACCACACAAGTTTTCCATTGCTTTCATTATAGATCTACAGTCAGATTAAGCGTGGAGATCATATATCCAACTCCATCAGTCAGATTCCAATGTGAGTTCTAGAGGGGACATTAGAGGTATAATGGCTCTCTCTTCCTAAGGAGGCCTAGCGAACATAAACCCTAAAAACCCATTTGATATTAAGGGAAGGTGATTCATTTGAGCCATCCAATACATTTTTCTGATCTTTCTAGCCATCAGGGCATCACATTCAGTCAGTGGAGTTGCAACATGTTTAACAGATAGAGGAGAGATCATAGATTCTCAGATCTACTCATCCAGAGGGCTAACAAGCTAGATTACTTCCGAACCATTGGAGAGGGAGGCAAGTACCTCCATTCAAGATAGATTTCAACAGATTCTAATGGTGGAATATACTTGGGTGACTCTTTCAATGTTAGCCAACGTGAGGGCATTCCCAACTGTTGGATATATTTCTTTCTAGCTGTGATAGAGAGATCCAGGAGCCTAGGAACATCAGATCCATCCAGGGCAAGTCTTCTAGGGAAGAAGGTGAATTCATTGGGACATATCTCATTAGATTCGAAGGAGTCTTGCTCATGCATGCATCATATTCATCTTCTGGCAACAGATCCAATGCTATATGCAACAATAAACCCACACATGTCATAGATCGGGATTGCATGCCAATGATCTAGCGACGCATGTTAGTTCTAGGTATTGTTCGATGCTTTTAATAGTATTCCAGTATAGATCTATTCATTTGAAGGTCTAACTAAATATTAGTTTGGTTATTTTTACATGCATGTAGTCTGTGTGTGAAGTTTTGTACATGCATGTCATTATTGTAATTTCTTAACTATTCAATATATCTTAAACAAGTTGTTCCACATAAAACCATGTGCAAAATCACCACACATGTTAAATTCAAGTTATCAAACACAATCAGAAACCTAAATAACCCATTCAACCACCCAAAGAGTATCATATCTGCGATAGACAGGGTCAGTAGAGAGTTAGTATCCAGATCTACGGATTTGGGATATTACAGAAGGTGGGCAGTTCGATGGCTTTAACACATCTACTATTTGTAGATGATGTATTGATCTTTTGTTATGGATTCAATTGGGAATTAGTAAAGTTATGGAAATCTTAAATCGTTATTGTGCTCACACCTGTATGGAGATTGACTTGCATAAATCAACATTATATGCCAATGAACTAGATGAACAACTTTTGCATCATAATTTGGGTACTATCACTAGAAAGAGAACACCTTCTACCAGAGGTTTTTAATGTTACAAAATTTGGTAAAATTTTCAGAAAAACCTCCACGAAAACCTCCTCTATTGGTTGCAAAGGTTTTAGCAGAGGTTTTAACGAATGTTCCATATAACTAAAAACATTTGGGTGGGCGGAGGTTGTAGCAGATGTTTTTTTTTTTCCAGTGCTTTTATTGTCAAAACACACCGATGTGCCATTAAATGAAACACCCCGGTGTGTACCTAAACATAAAACGCACTGGAACGACCTTACATAGAATTCCCTGGAATGTACATAAAACCAAAAATGCACTAGTGCGCCATTACATAAATTTCCGGTGCAGACATAAAACGAAAATGCACTAGTGAGCCATTACATGAAATGACTCGGTACGTACATAAGACAAAAATGCATCGGTTTGCCATTACATTACTTCCATGGTGCATACCTATGACGCAAATGCATTGGGGTTATGGTTATTACACCCCAGATTCCTATTTTGTTGTATGCAATGCATGTTTGCTTTTATTTTATGTCCATCCCGATGCTTGTATAATTCGTACGTTTTGGTGCCTATATTACATAGAGAGCACCAACACGTTTATCTTATTAAGCACACCCGTGTGTTTAATTTTTTTAATGCACCGATGCTGTTATTATATCTAAAAATTCAATGCGTATTTATCACATGCCCACCGTAAAATTTTAAAACAATATATATTATCACACATTTTATGCACTGATGCTTCCATATAATTAATATGCATCGGTGTGTATAACCTCTTAAAAAACACCAATTTCTTTATTATTTCAGGCACCATTTTGTGAATTCATAAGAATGCATCGATATGTATATATTTTAATTAATTGTTTTTTTTACAAATATTTTTTATAATAATATTGTTTTTTATATTTCTGTTATTGCATTTGATATAATGATTGCATTAATGCCTTATCCATCGGATTACACCTCTGTTATTTGCAACACTGTAAATCATTCACATATTAATTAATCAATTATTTGCAACAATGTAAATCATTCACATATTAATTAATCAACAATGCAACATTCTACAACATTTGACAATGCAATAAAATAACAAACCCATTTTATTATATATGAATAAGAGACCCATGGTCATACAAAATGGGACAACTTAAAGGCTCACAATAATCAAAATGGAACCAATATGTAATTGTTATAGTTATTTGTAACATGTCCTCATGCAATTGGGACATTATGTCCACTACATTAAGCAAAAATATCCCTGATTTTTACAGAGCGATATTACAAAACATACAACTTACAGTAATATTCAATGATATTGATTGTTATTCATCACTTGAATTGTTGTCATTGCTCGAGCTGTGTGCATCCCTCATTTCTTGATCAGCTTATGACAATATTGTACTTTGGTTATTTAAACATATGTTTTCTTGCTCAACTTCTTGTTGACGTTCGAACTGCTCATCTTCCATCTACAAACATAGAAATGAAGTGTAATAAGTAAATCTACATTTATAATATAGTAGAATATACATGATTGTGTAAATAAAAAAGCATACCATAGTAATGAGTGATTCATAAATCATACACATCGTTTCGAAGCCTTGCCTCGTGCCGGTTAACACAAGATTTTCTGTTGGCTCCTCTCCATACTTTGTTTCTTGCATGTTTAATATGCCATGACAAGTATAGTCGATATAATTAATATAAATATTTCTTATTGTTCCATTAACTATAAAACAAGGGAAGTTAAACAATATTTCTACTTACAAATTGTTTAATTAAACCTTGATACTTCAACATATACTCACATCCCTCACTTAACCCAATGTTGATCAATTTTTTGGTTGGATCTTCTTTGTATGTTAGCACATATTAGAAGACATCCATGGATAAATGTAAATTAATTATTTAAATATAAAGATCACAACACATATCAAAACTTATGTAACGTCGAAAACATAAGTACTCACAAACTTTTCGATCAACCCTTTTCTTCCTTGTTGTCCTGTCTGATGTGCTAATTGGGTTCCATTTGTTTTCTTTTTTGCAACAAAATAATTGAAAATTAGTATTTACTATGATAAATAAATTCGATGTACATAGAAGAATAAATGAATGATCACATACCTCTGATGCACGTTGTTGTTGGGATGCATCCCCCTGTGATGCAATTATGTTCATTTCCTTTACCATCTCCTTGTACACTCTTTTGGACACTCCTACCGACATGTATTGGATTTCCCCTCGCTTGTCACTTTGAATTTTGATAATATTCATGAAAAACGAAAAAATACAATAATTTTTTCTTAAATGGACATGAAAGTAAATATAGAAAAACAAATTGATTTGGTAATTATTGGAATATATTATTAAAAACATGTTTAGTAATAATACCTTTCATATGATTATTTTTTGTTATTGTAAGTTTTTGCTATTACAAGTCTCATGGGCCTCATTGACCATGACTATGGAAACACTTCTTGTAGTGTACGCATAACCTGATTCTTGGAGCCATTGGATTGATTTTTGTATTGTAAGTGGAAATTATGTCTATACATTCTTTCCACTATATCCCTTAAAGCTTTGTCAAACAATTTCCCCCTCTCATTAACTTCAAGCACTACTCCAGATGAACCGATGACCAAGCTGACATCATCTTTTACATCCTTAACAATTTTTTTCCCCTTAGGAAACGATTCCTTTCCCTCGCTATAGGTCCCTGCATAACATTAAAAAATGTGAAATCGAGTGTTTAAAACTTGTTAGCGATTAGTGTTAATAAATTTATTTTTAGTAGAAGTCAAAGAAAAATTTAATGTTGATTACCTTTTGATCCACCTGTTTCCTCTCTTTGCAACATTTCCATAAATATTTTACACTCTTTTGCACTCAAATTACGAATAAACTTATCTCATTTCTTCAATTTTTTGCTCTGCATGACACACATTACCAATACACATCATTAATTTAAACTTACAAATATTTCAAATATATTAACTTTTTAATAAAACTTACAGAAATTGCCTCCCTCTCTTCTTGGGATGAACTACCACTGCACTCGTTGCAATAAGATGTTTTCTTTGAACTTCTATTAGCCATCTTGAATAAAAAAACCCAGGAATAATTAGAAATATAAATTATGAAATTTTTATACAATCTAGTATTTTGGTGCGCTTCATTAAAGATAACCCACTAGGGCGTCAACTATATATGCGCACTAGGGTGTCAAAGATATACGCGCACCGGTCCACACTATTACTCATTACACACTACTAACCCGTACGCATATGATACAAAAATCAATACTATTTATTTTTTTGACCAGTTGTTTCTTTTCATAGATATATGCACCTTGGTGCACTTTTCTATTCAATAAGCACCGATTTGCTTCCTCTGTACAATGTGTACCATGGCAATTTTCCTATATAGTGCGCACCGCGTATCACGAAAAAGTTTCTTAAAAAAATCGTTGACAATGACAAGGTTGATAGGTTTTGGGATCCGATGCAATGAGTGGTACCATTGCAACGGATACCAAATTCCCCATATGCAACTAAATAAACCCTATAAAAATATATTTCTTAAAAAATAAACCTTATAAAAATCTATTGCTTAAAAAAAGAGGGGAATAAGAAAAAACAACAATAAAGCTACGACTTCCATTGCTAAAGGTAACTAACCCTTATAATTTTTTTAACATGCATTGAAAACAATTTGAATCAAATAGGAAAAGATTGAAATGATCAGTAGAATGAAATCACATACTTGGAATTTCTTCTCTGGAGATTTCTATGTGCCCTATGGATCCCTTCCAAATTTGGCTCTTCAAAAAAATCCAACCACTCCAAAGTCTTTCGTGTTAAATCTCTCTTCCACAAATCTTCCCTCTAAATTTTTACAAAAAAATGAAATAAGGAATAGTGTTTTAATTTATAAACAAATAAGTTTTGAAAAATGAAATTCGCTCTCTTTTTTCGCTGTGTTTTTTCAATTTGTATGTAAAAACACTTATTAAACTATTTATTTTAAAAATTAAATTTGTCGTCAAATTGGTGCACCTCATCGATTCGTGCGCACTAGTGCATATATACTAAACAACGCACCGATACCAATTTTATAAAAAAAATAGAAATGCAAACCTCCACTATTAAAATTTACAGATATTTTGGTTTGCAGAGGTTCTAACAGATGTAACAGTTTTGTGCGTTTCAAAGTTGGTCACACCAGTGTGTTATATATATATATATATATAGACGCACATGTGCATTATAAAATAAATAAAAGCATGAATAAATTTTAATATTAGATTCAAGCATGTATTGTTGATGGTTTTGGCTCAAATGCATGGAAAATAAGGTTATAATATCAAATGGCCAATACTTCAGATTCCAGCTCATTCCATATCGTTGCAAGTTTGTCAACTTTTCCCACACCATTTGAAGTAAGTGTATATTTTATTTATAATTCATTTATCTGATTGAATTTATGTCATTTATGCACGTGCATTTGAATAATTGTTTATTGAATTTTGTAGGGTCATTTTTTATTGAATTTTGTAGGATCATAAATTGGGATCGAGTTCGGATGAGAAAGATATTCCACTAGTGCAAAAATGTCACAAGATCTTATCAGGAGAAAGATACCATAGGCAAGTGTTTGATGAAAATGAATAGTTGCTTTACCTTGCCAATTGTAACATGCTATCTTCCAATAACTTGTAGCTTGGGTCAACGATATTACATGGTGAATTGGATCTTTTTTATGACACACCAATGGTATGTGGTTGTTCAAAATGTAAAGGGTTGAAGAAGAACCCTCAATGTGTCACATTATCTCATTACATTAATGATCGACTACCCAAAGTTGATGGTCTAATACCTCCCACTGCAGTCAATAATCCAATAGGTTATATAGAAAATACACATAGGAACACTTCCATATGCTCATTTTTTGAAAAGTTGGAAGCCAGATAAACTACGTTTCATCCTAAATTGGCCAACCTGTCTCCTTTTATTGAGTCAACGAAGAGTTCTTATAGTGAGCCAAAGTATGATATCAATAATACCCAAAACATCACTACTAGGAGATAAAAAAATGTTGTATGAGCTAAGAGAAAAATGTCCATGTACACACCAAAGTCAGTTCAATTGTTGGAAGGTAGTGATGACTTCCCTCTTCCTATCCATATGAAAAGTAAATACCAAACCTGTTACAACCGAGCTTTGTATGGTGCTTGGCCATCGTCCATGCCCGTGCTCCATGTTGGAACCAAATTCTCTTTTTGTGGTAATAGTTATATGATTTCCAAGTCTAAAATAGATGTTTCAAATCTTGGGTTGTTTATCCTTTCAGATGTGTTTGTTCCTCCCAAGCAATAAGTGGTACTTATTCCATTTTGTGGTCCTCTTTATAGTCGGTCTGATTACTTGAATATTTTCAAATACAAACATAACATTTCCATGTATAGTATGTGCATGAATGGTTATGCTTCTGGAAACTTTAACAGGAAAAAAACTGTTATATATTGATGGTCGTCTATGAACTCATGGGAACATCACATGGTTCATAAATAGTTGTAGGGCCTCATTATTTAGTGCAAATTGTTCCTTTGAGGAACACTCCAATGACAAAGAATTCTTTATGAAAAAGAAGGCATCTAGATTTGTTGTTGTGCATGCAATACGTAGTTTGTCTCCCGGTGACGAGTTGTTAATAAATTATAACTGTTGTAGACCACCAAATGCTCGTAAAAAAAGCCTTGCATTGAGTCTACCTTTAGATGTCCCCTTGGGGCATAAGAAAAAACATGATTGAGTAATTGTATTTTTGGATTTTCAATGGAACTAATGTAAATGTATTTCTTAATTCGACATTTGTTTTATAAAGTAGTAGGTTGCATGTTACAATCATTACATCAAAGATGGGGACTAATCTCCCTATAACTTCTACACATAGACTTTTGTTTACTTTATTTATTGAGTTTGCTTAATATTTTTTATATTTTTAAATATTAATATAAAATTAACTTAATTTAATATTCTTTTAAGCTTAAGAAATTAATTAATTTCTTCACTAACGGAATCAAATACGTACATTTCCTTATGAGGAGATTCATAATTAGAAAAATTGATAATAACACCTATATTTCACTTGGGGGCCAAATATCCCATTTAGATGGGTCATGTGGTGGTTTTCTAGCCTTGTTCTTGGACCATGAGACATAAAAGCTTCATTTATAACCTAACTCCCTCAATTTCCATCTCCTACAATGGTAAATTCTTTGACACCCACCCCTCATGTGAAAAACCGCCTAAGAGATTCATTTAGGGTCCCAAGTCCTTTGACTTCCTACCCACAATATGATAAAGTCCCCCAAATCATCCCTTGAGTGCAAAACTCCTAATGGAATTCATCTCCCACTAAGAGGCCCAAAATCCTATTTATAGCGCTTAAGTGGCGGTTTAAGGCCTTGTTCCTAGCCCATAAGACTTAGAAGGTTCACATAGGGCATAAGCTCCTTGTTTTCTTCACTGGACCATGGTTAAGGGCTTGAGATCCATACCTGGTGCACAAAACCTCCATGATGGTACTAGTATCCCCTCAAAGACAATATATACCCTCTATAGGGCATATGTGGTAGTTCAAGGTTTCATTAGGGAGTAAAAGGTTTATAGAGAATCAATTTTAAGGGAGTAATCCCATTATTAAATGTGGCATTTAATTTTAAATGGCTGCATAACAAAGTACAACCTTCAAAAGTGTATCCTGTTTGTCAAAAAATTATTTTTTTATTCTTGTAAAAAACAAAAAAACATCTATATAGACACAACAAAAGTGTATAACAACAAAGCTGTAGATCACTTCAAGATTTTTGCAATTATCTAAACAACAACAAAAATGGATGTTGGGAAACAAATTTGTGAGGAAATTGCAAATATTCTTTTTCCTACCAAAATATTTATCTTTATATTATTTTGAAAACAAGAAAATACATATTAAGAAACATAGAAACTTAATAAAATAAAAGTTGTATATTTATTCAAGGTCTTTTCAAATATGCAATAATGCCAAAAATGGATGTTGGGATAAAATATTATAGACAAATTACTAAATTATTCCTGATACATTTTAGGGGTGGAAATTTCTTATACAATTTTTATATATTTTTGTTAAAAATAATGTGTTCCCATTATTAATGCATGCACATTTCTAAAGTGCATGAATGTTTATTTTTAATTCTTATTTGACAAACTTCACAGTAGTCTGCATGGTAGTTCAAAAAGCATTAAGGGTATTTAAAAAGGAACATGTGCACATTTTGAATAACATGTACATTTTCATGGGAGAGCATGTTCCCAAATTCCCAGCTGCCAATTTTTTAACCATCAACTTCATGCAGTATCCCTTTTGTTTGTTCCATAAACCACTTCCTGATGTTTTCATAAGTTAAAATTTACTATTGCAAGGTAACAAAACAAAGGTGTCAACATGATTTTTCGAGAAAGAACACCAACATCATATGGCTTCGAAGATGTTTTTAGGGCTCATGAGCAATGCATATGATCCCAAACAACCCTACATGCCCTCTAAAGAGAATATTTAGTGAATGAGTATAATAATAGTGATGTTATAATGTTTTTTCGCTCCATAAGAGAGTATTAGAGACCCTAGACATGGCATGAGGAGGAACACCAATATATGGGCTAAAATATGATTTAATGTCTCATGGGCCTTAGATATGGTCTTATTGACCCATGTATGTGTTAAGTCTTTAAAAAATTTATTCTGTCATACATTTCGACACTTAGAATTTGTTTTCTTGATCACAAATTCACAAGCTATTTTTGTTCTTATTACAAACCTCCACCACCTCCAAAATGCACCGTTGTGTTCCATCATATCCATTTTGCATCGATACTTGGTCTCTTTTTGTGTTTCTCGCGAGTTAGTCACTTCTTCATGTTCAAGTTAGGATCCACCATTACCAAAATGTACCACAATATTTCACAATCTCCATTTTGCACTAACACTTAGAATATTTTTCAAATTTTTATCGCGGGTATGAGTCACTCACCTGATTCATTTTGTTCTTCACCACGACAGGTCCAACCGACCGATTATGTTACTTAGTCATATTCTCAAGTCTTTCTCTCTCTTTTAATATCTCAATACTTAGCCAATTTTTTATTTCACCACGGGTTCGCAGGTCATAGCTCTTCAAAACTTTTTGCCTCTCACATCTGATCGATGCCTTCTCATACTTAGTCATTTTTTGTGTTTTCACTGCGGGTTTGCCTTTCATCTATGACACACATCTAATACTCCATTACTCCACAGAAATACATGTCTCATATTATCACTTTCCCCAAAGTACATTAAATGCTAATCTTACAGAAAATGACAAGTGATTAAAATATTAAAAGGTTGTTATTTTTTTTTTACAGAAACTAGGAAATTTTATAATAAAAAAGGTGCGGTCAAGACCACTAAGGAGTTACAAAATATTGAAAATTATGGCTAGCTTGGCACCTCAAATAGATAACTACTACAGACTATTGACTATTTTTTCAAATACTCAAATGAAATCTTCATATAGAACAACCTTACTGAATACACTAAGAAAAAGACTCCGAGGATAAATGTAAAGATACATTGCATCTAAATTAACTTATTGGGGAAGAGCTCGTCTTTTTTCCTGACTTGCGGGCATGAATTCGTGTTACCATTGGCTGTGATGTTACATGTACTTTATTCTTCTTTCTAACTACCATCCAAACTTTGTTTGTAGATGTTGGACCATTTGTAATGTCTATGATACTTTCTTGATCTGAAGCTTCTTGTTTTTCTTGATCCGAAACCTCAACAACATCAACCTGATCTGCCCAACTTGTCAATGGTTGAGGGGATTTTTGAATCCAAAGTCCCTTATCTGAGTCCTGAAGGGTAGATGCATCTTTCTTCAACTTCTAAGTGGAGTTCTGGCACGAGTCTTGAGATAACAAAGTGTCTTGAGTTAGATGATCTGAATGAGGAGGATTTTTAATGTCTTGTGGAGGCTCTTTGCAAGCTTTTGAAATTACTTGGTGGTCATCATTAGATCCAATCCACCAAGTGGATTTCCGGTGCTTTTTGTTCTTTTTGGAACCTTTGGGACAATGGGAAGCAAGATGATCTGTTTCAAAACAAGATCTATATCGCAAGGAAACTCTCTCATAGTCAAGTTTCTGAGGCCAAGAGTAATTTTTACCAGTAAGAATAACTCCAGCTGGGAATCCTTTACTAAAGTCCATTTCCAAGCAAATAAGAGGCATARGWAGAGGTTTGTGCCTTGTAGTTTCATGGCTTGTGAAGTGAAATTTTTCTAATSCCGAGCCAATGGATTTGAGAGAGGGCAAACCCCAAAAATGTAGGCGAAAATTAGGGAGTCTCACCCAAACTGGGGTTGAGGAGAGAATGTCAGTAGYTGGATTGAAAGAAGGAGACCAAGGTTTCCTGAACAAACTCGAGTTTCCCCAAAACCACGGGGCTGAGTTGAATATCAGATCACGATCTCCCTAAATKTCAAACTCGACTATGAAAAAACCTTTTTCACAAGGATGAATGAAAGCTTGTTGTTTCATGAAAGGGATCCAATTAACAAAGATCCAACTGTTAAGATCAATTAACTTTGGCCAAAAACCATTGAAGTAACAAACCAAACTCATGGATCTGTAATATTCCTCCTCTTCTTCATCATCTTTCCCCATGGGAATGACAAGGGATGGGGCTTCCTGAACCAAAAAAGATGAAGATGAAGGAGCAAAAACTCTCTGAAAATCATCTCAAAAAGAAGCACTAGACTGTAGAACAAACCCCAACTTGAGCACGAAAATGAAAGGAACGACCCCACGAACTGTGGCACCAACAACAACGACAAAGTCCACCTCCATGGCTGATGTGCAGGGGTCATGATCAGCCATGGTTAAACCCTAGCCAGTGCAGACAAAATCCATAGTGGCCTCATTCGTTTGGAATCCTCGAGCCATGGGATTTTTAATAATTATCTTAAATATTAAAAGGTCACTATTAATGGAAAACTTCTCGAGACAATTCTCCATCAAGTCGAATTTAATTCACATCAATCTTTCCTTCGAAAGAAGAGATTTAAGTTACATTATGGTAAAAGGGATTTCTTTGAAATTAACGTTATAAAGTGACTGTACATTAGTCCCCCAACTTCATAAAGTATGTGAACAATAAGAAGAGAATCGTTCTGTGGTGATACTCTAAACTCATTTGGGTGGGATGATAATTTTTTTTAGTGGTCTAGATAATAATGGTATTATTAATCACTACCACTGCAAGAAAGGAATGTGAATGAAGCTTGGACATCAAGGATTGTCTTAGCAGGTTGTGTACCAGAAGTGTTCGACTCCAAAGAAATATTTTCCTAGTGTATTGATAAATTTTCTAGAAAGCAGAGGATAATTCAACTTCAAGGAGAATCTCCTATTTCTCTTACACCATCAATATTTAAGAAGATGTTGAAACTCCTAGAGCCAACGATTATATTCAAAGGAGATGAGGCCAAGAATTTTCTGAAAGAAAGGAACATCGGACTGGAGTTGATGCAGGAATATCTTGAGGACCCGACAACAATGTCAGAAGACTTATCTAATATCTAGGTCAGTGTATTAAAAAACCCTTATCTAGAAATAACATGGATTTTCACTAGAATAGCCGGTCAAGATTCTACAATCACCATTCCCATACTTGCTCTGTACATTTTACATTTTACAGTTCATGAAAAAGCGATCTTTGACTGGGCAAAGATCATTTCTGGAGAAATATCTTTTCAATTGTCAAATTTAAAAAATAACAAGATTTTCATATTTAATCTTTGTTATCACTTACTTCCATGTTTTCAAGGGTTGAAATTTGGTAAGATGAGTTAATTGCAAAATCGATCCACCACAAATGTGGTATCCTACCTTATGGAAATAGAAGGTTACATATCACTTTTATGAGGTTCATAATGCATTTGTTTTTTCCTTCAAGAAACTCATCTTTGGCTCTGTTATCCCCATTTCCTAGGGATAACTAAGGAGATGATGTCTCAAGGCCCTCAGGTTGCATACATGGAGTACCGAGAGGCACATGGCTGACAACGTTCACTTGCATAGATAGAGGCCCGTTTCACTACCAAAGACATCATGTTCATCATGAGGATATCCACCACATCAACTTGCTTCCGAAAGACATTGGGTCTTTCTCCATGAGGTATAGTCTAGGTATTATGGTGAGTGTGATTTCAATATTTGAGGCATTTGAGTTTGTTTCATTTAAAACTGCTTTTGATTATGTAATGTCTACTTGGAAATTATGCTCTTTCCCCCATTTCACCTTGGCGACAATGAACTCTAGTAAGTGGTCACCCTTAGGGATAGGTTTGCTAATGAGAGGCGCTCTTGATAGGTCATCGTTTCGTTCCTAACCATAATTTCCACTTTCCACACTTGATCCCCTCATCTCCTTATCTTTTGGGATTTTCAGGTGTACTAACCCGAGAAGGGATTGTCCCTCATTTCATGGGAATAAGGGGGTGAAGATCCAGAGGCTTGTAGATAGAAAAATATAAAATCCAATCATGAAACTTCTAGATTCTCACCCAGGGATCCCGAGGACAATGAAATTTCTCTCATAAGAAACTAATGGGACCCATGAACATAACTTATACAAAATTCCAACCAAGGTGGAGCATGTGTGGGCAGTGTTTTTCATGCTTAGGTAGAAGCCCCATAGATTGTCTTCAACTTGGGAAGCATGATGCGACCAAGGTAGAGTCAAGGTGGGCACTGTTTTTCATGCTTAGGTAGAAGCCCCACCTTGGCTTCAAACTAGAAATATCTTAAAAGAAAAAAAGGCAATAAATGGGTTTGGAAAAAGGATGCATTGAAAGTGAAGGTGCAACACACCCACTACAAAGGCACCCATAAATGAGACACTATGATCCCTTGTATGTCATGAACCCCATGCCCAAAAGTATTGCCCCCATACTGTCACTTTTTCCACATGACCTAGAGAGGCATCCACTTTGAAAACACTCCTAAACTTGAGGTACGATTCACCCATTCAGTCGCTTTGTCAACCCTCCCATACTCACTCTTGGCAAATTGTGTAGGGTCTTTGAGCACTTTGTTTTGATGAGGTGGTTTTTTATGAACATTCTTAAATGGATCTTTTATTGAATTGATTTAATTATCATGATGCATTTGACTTGAGATCCTTGGAGGGCGTATTCATTGTCTTTGTAGGATCTTTCTTTTTCGACAAATTTGGAATAACAAGCCTAGATTGGGCTTCCTTGGGGCTTGAAGATCATAGGTTGGATACCATGGACCGTACACCGGATGATGATGAAAATCTTTGGAGGCCAAAAAGATACCTTGGAGGACCTGACCTGTGCCTCTACTAGCCCAATGTTTTGCCTTTGGAGGCCAAAACGTCACATTTGGAAGGCTTGACATCTTATGGGGCTAGGGTTTGGGGTGGTGGTGTTGATTGACTTGAAACTTGGAACGTTTTGATAGAAGAAGGCATGGATTGAAGTAGGAAACCCTATAGTGTGAGAGGGAGGCCCTAGAAGGTCCAACGACTTCAATATTATACTCCAATGACTTGCAAAAGGGTGCCAAAACGTCACCCTTTAGAGGGATGACATCACATTAGGGTTTTCTTTTGTGCAATTTTTGAATTAAAGTCAAATTACTTTTAAAAAGGGGAAAAGTAAGGGTTGTTGACCCCTTACTTTGTGGTTTGCCCTAAAATTAAGTGGACAAACACTTTTAGGAGGATTTGTAGAAATAAGGATCACTTCTATTTCATTTTCATAATAACTCTCCCATCTTGGAGAGGATACTTGGCTAAACTTTGCGCCCTACTTGGGAAATTTTATCTATCTCTCTTGCTACTATATCTTGTTATGGTTTTCTTTGGATATTGGATGAAGAATTAAGGCACCGTATTTCTTGCTTTTGTGGTAGATTTTCTTGGTTAAAAGAAGTTTATCTTGTTAATTCTTGGAATAGGTAAGGAATCTCTCTTGTTATTGCTTATTTTCTTGGTTACAAGGTTAATATGATAATATTTTGGGGAACATAAGAGCATACAACCCCACTAATACCATCATAATTGTATTGGAATATTTTTTTGCATAAGGGAATACTAGGAGAAGTAAAAGGGTTTACACACTCCTAGGTTTTTGCCTAGCTAGTTTTGCTTTCCTTGGGGAGTAAAAGGGATTACACCCCCAAGGAAGTAGCACAACTAGATCTTTCATTTTAAATACACTATAACCCAATAGTTAAAGGCACTAGTCTCTTGCATTGGAGAAATAAAATCGTAGAATTATGAGATATTGAAATTGTTTAAGTGAAAATCTTTTATGCATGCTAAAATCTTGTCAAGGCCACTAGGTGTCTTGTTTATCCAAGGATTTATTACTGCTATAATAGCTTAAATCTACAACCATTATTGAGATATGCAGTCTCTTTGTTTCTTTGGAGCTCAAAAAGGATACATAATCTATGTGAGGCCAAAAAAGGATAAATAATCTCTTGCTAGATGTCACTTTGATGGTTTAAGTGAGCTTGAAAGGAGACAAACTATGCTCTATGGGAATCCTGTGGGAGAGGCCAAGAATGATGACTAGGAATAAGAATGAGGCTTCATTGCAAAGTCATGGCGTGACTAAAAGGAATCTCATGCCTATGAAGTACTTCAACATGGGCACCAAAAGGCAAACAAGGCTATAACTAGGATGCCCATGGAAGGAAGGATCTACTACATAAAGTATGACACACTTATCAACAAGGAAGGTTAGTGTCACAATTCAGTGGGGTCAATCTTAAGGCCAAATGAACCAGGAAATAGATAATGCAAAAATTCAAGTAGGGAAAGACCTAACCTATATGCCAGTTTCGAGGTCAATACCTGTTAGAACAGATCGATTCGATGAACAAATATCAAAGAACAATGTCTCCAAGATCCTACATATAAGACCAATAACACTCATCTAGTAGTTAATAAATCCAATATAGATAGAAACTTGGGAAAATAAGAGGTGCTACTGAATTAAAAACTTGAAAACAACAAACCTGAACTGTACAATATGGTACAAGGCACCACACATCCTTATGACTCATGCATAATACTGGTTCAAGTAGAGCCCACTGCTAGGCTTTGACCAATAGTCTCTTCAGTAGTCAACCTGGAAAGTCTCCCAAAAGAGAACAAAACACAAACCATGGTGTAAGTCTTCCCACAGTATATAATCCGTAGTCATGGCTTCAAGTATATCCTCATCTGAAGGAAACTCAATGTCCGAGAAATAATGCAAACGAGGAGGATCAACAGTCCCAAAGGGATAAGCAAATTGACCATATTCTATATGATGATGGAGGTTCTGGCCAGGGTTGGCAGTGTCTATCAACGAAGAATCACAAGCACAAAGGTTTGAGGATATACAAACAATGATATTAGACTCAAAGGGAAACTCAAGATCACTTGGATTAAGAGGGGGAAGCAAGGGCTCCCATGCCCCCATTGGATAAACCAATGGATCAATTGCTGAGACCAAGTCTCGAGAAGGAAAACATGAGTGAACAAGTTCCTGCTCAGGAGAAATTAAACACCGAGGATAAGACGCCACATAATTTACTTGTGGCGGGGTAGAGTCTACACGAATACTAGGAACATATAAAGGGACAGTCTGAACTAACATCGAATTAGGGTGGTGATTATCAGATTCCATCTTGTCTATAGTGACAATACTTCCATTATGAGGGAAATGCATCACCCTTAATAACGTAGACACCACAACATTCATAACATATACATAATCATGCCCAAGAAGCATATTGAAATCTAATGGGCCTTGCACCACTATAATATCGACAAGGACAATCTTCCCACCTAACGAGATAGGAAACTAAGGAATAATCCCAAAATATTCACTAGGAAATCTTTCAAAAGTCAACAACTCATGCGAAGTAAACACAAGCTCGGGAGAACCCAAAGCTTGCCAAGCTGAGGAGTATAAAATACTTGTAGAGGCTCCTTCATTCACAATACATCAGTAATTTGCTTTTGAATTAACTTCAACCCTTATTTGAAAGGGTGCAGAAGAAGGAAGATGAGGCTAAACAAGGTCATTCCAATCAAAGGAAGCCATCCTAGGACTTGGAGGGGGTGTGATCGAAGTGACCAGAATGCCCCCTTGTTCTGAAAGTAATGAACTAGAAATGCTAAAAACATAGTCGGTATACACATCACTCCCCATCAGAATGTTGGGTATGTGTTATATTCTTTGCATGTGTGTGTGTGGGCGCTTCAGATTCGACAACTGCGTCTGACAATCCCTCTAGCAGTTCTCTTTGTGTCGTGTGCGCCGGGTGCTTTCCTAGGGGGGTCCCAGGGGGGGCCAGGTATACCCCCTTGGTTACGCGTAGCGTTTGGGGCAATGCCCAAAAATTATTTTTTGGGCGGTTTTTGCTATTTTTAGCGGTTTACTAAATTAATCCCGGATTAAGGGATTAGGGTTTTGGTATCTACGGAATACCTAAAAACATTGTATATATTGTATGGTGAATGGTGAAATTCGAGATATGAATATAAGAAATTTTTTC
>SNQJ01S0109211.1:0-29262 GCA_010110895.2 Picea sitchensis
GATGAGAAAGGACGTTGTATACCTTGGGGTGATCAGATGAAGTGATAATATGAGTCTAAATATAGGTGATGAAGGGTATAACAATGGCAAAAAGTATGAGCAAAAAGGTACAATGTGTGGTCCCAACACAAGGGTTCTGACAATCCCTTGCTAAGTGTCTTGGTTGCGTGTAGTTATAACATATTATTTGTCCTCGAACTCAGCCTGTACCTACTCCTCCTCCTTGTCCTCTGTATCCTCCATGAGGAGTGAAGTTTCCTCTCCCTGGATAGTTGTACTGTGGAGTATTTCCTTCTTGCTGTACTTCTCCCTGAATCTTGTATATGTCTCTCGACCTCTCATGCATGAGATCGTAAGCTCTACAATATCGATCATCATGCCCTATTGATTTACAGAATGTGCAGTACAAGTTTGTGGGTGTCTGAACATACTTTTGCATGTAATAACACTCACCTGGGTGATGTCTATTTCTGCACACATCACACGAGGGCAAGTTAAATTACTTCAAGGGGCTCAATGCTCCGAAGGACAAATATTCATGGAATAAGGGACAACGTTCCTTATCATGACCTTCTGATCTGCATCTCACACACTAGACATATTCCCTTTTGTCTTTTCTCTTATCTTTATTCATATCATCGACCTCTAAAGACAAACTGGTTAGTTGACTTAAGATCTGGCTCATGCCTGAGCTCGATTCTCCCATAGGTGAAGATTCAAGCTTCATGGCGATTTCCAAAGCTTCTGCCTATGATGAAATCTTCTATTGCATCAGAGGGAATCTGATGTGTGGTAGCAATGCATCAATGAAACATTCTTTGTTCTGTTCATCGGGGATCTAAAAAGTTAATTGGCCTGTTAGGGTCGTGAATCTCTGGTCGAACTCCCAAACAGGTTCTGCTACCTTTTGTTTGATCTCTTTTATCTCTGTAATACATTGTGACTCCGACTTAGGTTTCTTAAACTCTACAATCAACAAATTCTTGATCTCGTTCAGTGTATTAGGCTATGCCAGTCCTTGGACAAGTTTCATGTACTGGCTCAGTGCGCGGTCCCTTAGCATAGTGGTGAACTGGGTTCTCTTGATGGCTTCGTCGGTGATACTTTTAATATTCCATACGACTTCACATAAAAACCAATGTTGATCTAGATATTCATATCCATATACTCTAAAGATAGGGAGCCTCATTTCATCTACCATAGAGCTGACTAGGCTTCTTGTCTAAGTAGATGCTAAGCTACCAGTAACAATTCTTCTGAGGACTCTGGTGGTTCTGACTATTCTGACCACTAAGTACTGTTGAGACAATAGGAAGATTAATGTTACTTACTTAAGTAGTCCATGTAGTTCTTGAGGTTTCTGGCTTGCTTTGGCGAAGTTATTCATCTTCTCCTTCTTTTGTTCTGGTGGGCTTTGAATGTTCTTTGTCGGTTAGATATACCTCTTCTCCACTGTAGAAACCCTCTTCTCTATAGTTTTTCTTAAATAAGTTCTCAAGGTGAACCCCTCAAAATAATTTCCAACTGTGCGTATGTCCTTCTTCTGTGTCATTGTCATTGTCCGAGATCCTGAACATTATCCTTTTCAGGTCTGACCAATCTACTGTATCTTCAAGATGTGGTTTTCATGCAAGAGAATCTTGATTCTTAGCCTTAGAAAGTGCAAACATTTTCCTCTAGGCCCTTTGAAAAAGTATCTCTCGGCTTGGCTATACGATTATGTTTTGTCAACAATAGACTCGGTGATATACCCTCCAATGGTACTATCAAACCAATGATCTACTTCTCTGGATACAACATTGTCAACTCTCTTGACCTTCTAGATCAGTACCGGTGTCCAAACCACAGGAGGTCTAGATATAATCTCGAACTGGGTATCGGCTAACCTATCCAACCATTCAAACAACTCCTGGTGGATTCCCCCAAAGAATATCTTGTGAATGTCGGTGAAGACGTATATTTGTAGCCAATATTCAGTACTCAGTTTAGGGTTCTTGTTCCGGGCTTCAGCAAAGTCCCTCTCTTGATCCTCTATCCACTTTTGAATCTCGGTCTTTAATGGGAACCACCTTGAAATTCCCTTAAACATATTCTTGTCCCGGTAATGAAACCATTTGTTGGCACAGGGGCATACCCGAGGTTCACTCCAAGAGTGCACCAACAAGCTCTAGCTACTAGCCCTTTCAACAACACTTGTGAAGCAGATGAAATCTCACCTGAAGTAGCCAAGAGGGGGGTTGCAAGACAAATATGTCTACAACCAGGGGAATATCAAGTGGAACTAATACAACAATAATGCAACATTCATTTATCTCTTATCAGCTAGATCTACTCTACGCAACTATACATCTGATCTAACATAATAATTCAAATAATAGTATAACAATGATAAATATCCAGGCATCAATCACACATACAACAAACAATATAAGTGGTTCACCCTCTCTCTAGGGCTACATCCACATAACTGTGCTTATGATATATTAAGGTAAAGCTTATAGTTCTGATCTTCTCTCTTAGTTAGCATATCTTCTCTCTTCTTCTCTCTATCTCCCACCTTCCTGCACACCCAGTTGCAGGACTTGATCTTCGCACCCAGCTGAAGATCTTACAATACCAGAAGGCTATCACTCTCAACACTCCTCTCTCCGTTAGTACAATAATCTCTCAACCAACAACAATCAATATCAATACCCAACACTAGTACCGACCCGACCTAGTTCCTCTCGACCTCTATTTATACATTATAGTCCCTCACCGATAGCCTTAGGTCAAAACCTAGGTGTCAAAACCCTAATTACCCAAAACCCTAGGTGTCTAAAACCCTAGATCAACTTGACCCATGTTTTCAAGGCTTCACCAGCCTGTATTTCCTCCCTTCTCACGCAGTGCTCCAAAGCATCCAATGGTGGATTTCTCTGCTTGCTGAGTTGTCTATGATTCTTTTCTCTTGCTGATCTGTCATCCCTGATCTCCTCTTTCAACGTCTTGCTTTTTCGTACTTCACTCCATCTTTTCTTCTCTTTTTCTTACTTCGACCCAGGGACAGTCACTGTGTCTCCTGTATAGTTCGTTTTTGACCTTTTCTTCCTCAATCTTCACTTTCTTCTATAACCAAGGGCCAACAAGTGTATATTTAGAGGTAGTGTTTTCCAAAAAGTCTGCGGAAGCTTTCTGACAGTGAGGTATAGATTCAAAATTAAAATATTTGAAAGAATAAAGTAAATTCCATACCTCCTATTGATAACCTATCAACTATTGGGACATGCAATAAGTGTTGTTTCTTACCTGTCATACGAGTATCTTTGAATCACCAAACACCCATAATAATTTTACCTTAAGGTCAATGGATTTCTTCAAACCTTGGACTAAGAATTTATATTCTACGGTGTTATTGGTGCATTCAAATTCCAAGTGGTAGGATATGAGAACTTTACATTGATGTGAATTGATGATGATACATCCTATCCTAGATCCATATTGAGATTTGGAGCCATAAAAAAACATAGTCCAAACATCAATATATATAGGTGAATTAATGACACAATAGACTACTTATTTTAATACTATACTGACTTTATCATCAGTATGATTGCATGGAAGGAGTTCAGACTGGGTGTCTCTTTGCATTTCATATGGATGTGCTTCATAACAACCATGGTCAATTTCTGAGAAATAATTACCCAAAATATAATGTGCAAAGTTGATGGGTTCATTTTTACCTTCCAATTCAATCACCATATGTTTCATATGAGTTTCACTATTTACACGAATATGATTGGGTTTACCTTTGTGCGGTATCCACAGAAGGGACCATTCTATTGAGAAATAACCTTGAATTTTGGTTGACCAATCCCTACTTAACAACAAACCATAACTTTTTAGAATGTCAAAAACAACATTATCAATTATCTAATGAACCCTTGGGTCAGAGGCTAATACAATTTGTACATATTTGATTTCTCCTCTCACTTTTAGATATGAGTTGTCTAACTATATGATTCTTGTGGTGGTGAATTGTGGAACAACATTTATCCTTTATCATATGGAATAGGACATGATTTTGGAAGAAACACCATAAAATACCAAACAATTGTGCACATTGAAATTGAAAATTTCATACGTAAGTAAAAAAAGGAGGGATTTTAGATATAGAATAAGAACCTATACTTGTTGCATTGATGGTAGATTTGATTTTGACTATATGGATCACCTTTGCTTCCACATTTTTATAAATTTTTTCAGTAGTAATGATGTTTTTCTTCTGAGATTTATTGGTGTTAAAAGTGTCAATAAGGAGATCACTCTATTGTGGTAATGTGCATATATCATACATGGAAATGTTTGCATTAGTTTTCTTCATGTATTCAATAACACTATACTCTAATGTGTGTGTTTCTAGTTTGTTTGCTATTGTTTTCAGCTGTGGAATTTTATCTTTGTTGTTGTTTGTTGGATTGTTGGGCTTAGAATTGTTTACAGATGGGTTTGATGTACAGGATTTGTTATTATTTGTTGAAACAATTGTGTTAGACTTATCACTGAAAACGACTGGATTTCGGGTGCTTGGTTTTGAAGTTGTGATGAGGGGTGTGATTTTCCTGAGAGGGGTGTTGTTTTTTGAGGAAGAAGAGATGTTTGGGAAAAAACTTTTGTTGTGTAGATTATAGTATCTTGGAGAAATTTTTATAATTGGTGTATCCCCATTTTGGACATCCAGTTTTTGAATATAATTATTGGAGAAAAACATAAGTATAAATACAGGGCACAGAAGGACGCAGATAGAGCACAGACAGAAGGATAAAGAAAGTGAGGGAGAGAAGGAAGCACAAAAGGATGACAATATGACTTTCCAGAAATTGAAGAACATAGAAAAGATAAATAAATAACGAGGAGTAAAAGAAGGAAAACAACCAATTAACTGAAGTTGGCTATGCCATGCATTATAATGGGTTATTTTGGGATAGATAATAATAGGGTTTTAAGCTTAGATTTTGGGTATAAATATGTAACGTGATTGGGATATTAGTGTGCATATAAGGGAATCAATGTTATGAAAATATCATGAATGTAATAGACAATTAGTAATAAAGAAGATGAATAAAGAAGGAGTTTAGAGAGGATATTGCGTCTTATGCTTCTTTTACTTGTTTGTATACATTTATGGATGATGATATCCTTCATAGAATAGAGTTATTCTATGGATCGATTATGCTGCAATGTTCATGTATGATTGTGATAATATAGGTGATAATCAATAATGTACTTAAGCTAGAGGATAAGGAACAATGATTCACACCTCCACCTCCTATTCCCTTACTACTGCAAAAACTTGGTTCTTCTAGTCTTAATAGATACCTCAGGTGAGACTTCATCTGTGGAAGCAGGGGATGTTGAAAGGGTCAATGTATTGAGGGTTTGTTGGTCATATTTTAACCAAACCTTGGGTCTTAAAACTCGTGCGTAGACTAGGCTATACCAACAAATGGTTTTCTTGTCATGATCGAGAAATTGTGATTAAGGGAATGTTTTGGAGGCCTACTAAGAAGGAAATAACAGATTGGATGGAACAAAAAGAAAAGGAATTTGCATGACAAGAGAACAATTACCCTCAGATGAGTTTCAAGAAATGGATACAAAAATAAGTGTTCATGGACTTGCATGAGATTTTCTTTGACGAACTCCCATAAATTCTGACGGAGTGGCTAGAAAGATTGGTCAAGAAGACATGAAGGTTTAGTGTTGCAACACCAAAGAATTGGACTCTTGAATTGATAAAGCAGTTGAACTTGGTAAATAACCCAACTATTCATGCAATTTATTTTTGTTTAGATAGTGTATTAGGGGGTTATATTACAAAATTTGCAGTAGATTACATTCAATTATATAGTGTTGCAGAAAGAAATTTCTTCAAAGGACCACATGGTAGGTTCTTGAAATCATTAAATATATGGATAACGATGTTGTTATGTGAAAACCATGTGATGATTATGAATTCCGATGCCTAAAGGGGATTCTTTCACATAGGTGGAGATGGAGGATGACAGGGGAATCATATGAGAGAAAGAAGTAATGAATTAAGAAGGAAAAGACTGAGGATGCAAGAAGGAAGCATACTAGAGGAAGAGTATGATTTTGGATAATTGCACAGAGGAAGAATGTATAAGAGGAAAAAGACCGGGGCTAGGAGAGAAGAGAAACACATTGAGATGAAAGAAAGAGAACCTTGAGCACAGATCCAAATCATGGAGATACCATATGAAGGAGGAAAAGAAGAAGAGTCTCAATCTAGTCCAATAATAGAGGAACCAAGAAGTCCTACTCAGACAAGATCTTGTTATAATCCTAAACTGCACCAGACATGCATACCTGGCATTAGGCAATCTTACTTGCTATCTTTTCCAATCCATCACTGAACAATTCTTTTAAAAACCATTGTTTTGAAGGTGTACATGCCTTACACCACTACTGCCCACGTACACATGCTTGCTACATCACTACAACTCGCGTACACTCACAAAAAATCTGAAAGATGAAAATTGAAAAGGGATATGGGTTTCCAAGCCATTACTTAATCAGTTGACCACCCATAGCCAATCAACCCAACCATTACTATCTCTTTTGGCCTATAAAATAAGGTGTTGGGACCCCATTCCAGAGAGAAGTACGACAACATAGAAACTCTACCCATTTTAATATTCCCCCTTTGCCCCAATATTTTGCAACCACATAGTGAGTTTGAGCCATAATTCCTTCTTTTGTTTTTGCAAACCCTTGCCATTTCCCTAGAGAGAACTAAGGAGGAGAAGAATATGTGGAAGAAGCTGGTGCATGGTGAAGAGGAACACATGACCAAATTTTAGGAGCAGTGCCGATCACATGTTGTAAACGAATTTTGTGATATTAATATAAAGAAGTACTTTTTTCGTCTCGCCAAATGACGTCTTAAATCTTTATGATTTGTTTACATTTCTTGATTATGATGTCTAACCCACTAATCCATATGTAGAATCCATGCTTGTAGTTTCTTTTTTTTCTTTTGGTGAATGCAGATCAACCTTGGGAGGAGACTTCATTTGGGAAACAACCAAGCACAAAGGGATTGACACCGGATGCGAAGTTTAAGGTATGCCTACCGGATCCCTATACTTTGTCTTTTATGTATGATTGTGGGGTAATTAGAGGATAGTTGATAAAAAGTAGGAGACTTTAGATGGTTAGCTCTGCCTACACTTTAGAACCCTAATGTAGTCTGTAGAGGGGTTTTCCCGCTATAGCAGAATTGGAGACCATACTAGGGATGCCTCTAGGGTCTTTGGGGATATTTATTTGGGTGTTTTTGAATAAATTTACTCACTATTTTTGAGTTTATGTAAGCTTCTGTGTCTTTAAGGGATTCTGGTCTTCCATACTAGTACTCCCTGCCAATGCTTGACTATTGGTTTTCACTTTTTTGAGAAGTTGCAGAAGTGTACGTGGCATGTAGTGGGTCTACATGCGTGCATACATGCCTTTCCTTTGGACAACCCATGTACATACGTAGGCTGTTGAAGTGTTAGTAGCATGAATGTGTTGAGAAATTGTTTTGAAGAGATAGTCATCATGTTCCCTGTCAGAAGTCACACTTCTCAGGGGTTTTCTTGATCTATCCTTGGTCTCTATTTTAGAAGTCTGTAGCCTAGGTCTGACCTCAACATAGCTTTGTTTTCATCAAAAGATTTCTTGTGTTTTATTTAATAGGGTTTTTAGACAAGTTTGTGAGTCTGCTTTGATCTACCTATTTGGTATTGTCAGTGTCTCCCTGCAATTTGTGATTAGGCCAGAAGTCATTTCTTGGTCTTGAATTGTCATCATTTTTCCCTCTTTTGTTTTAGAATAAAAGAAAAGAATTCATTTTCAAATTTCTTGTTTTGAAGTATAAAACAATAAAAATAAATAAAAATTCATTTCTTTGTTTGGTAAAGTAGTTTAGGTTAGTTGCTTCATTTACTAAGGAAAAAGAAAGTTTTCTTAAGTTATTTACATTAATTCTTAGGACATTAAGTAGCTCGTAGTCAAGCGGAATCTTGTTTTAAGTTTTTCTTTTCAAATATCTAAGAAAAGTAGTTACGAAAAAGTTTGGTTAAAGAGTTTAAATTGGTAAATCTTTATTTGTGAAGAAGTAGTTTGTTTTCAGTTTCATCTTATGCTCTTCTCTTTCATCTCTTAAAGAACATCACTGGTTTCACTTCTGTTCCTTTTGACTTAAGACAACCACTAAAATTAACGCTTAATTAAAAGTTATTAGACTTTGTTGTTGTAGGGTCCATCAATGCAGTCTAGGCTAGAGCCTTGATTTAGGATTGGAGAGGAAACTCTTCAAGGCTACAAAAACAAACATAAGAGTTTGTGCTAGGGAGTGCTTAAAAGTCCAGTAATTGTGAAAGTTATTCGGGACCCCCCTCTAAAATAGGGGGTAAAACGATGTTCTGTGCGGAAAGGTAGCGGAGATAACCCCTCCAAAGCTGGACCAAGCATAGTGGGGAACACATGTACAAGGCTTATCTTGGGATTTTGTTGATCACATTTTCCACGGATCTTTGTGGGTCTCAAATCCATTCAAGGTGCTCAATCATCTTCCAACACACTTTATTTCGATACCCTTGATAGGTTTCGGGCTTGATACCCTGCTCATTGCGGTCCACCCAACTATCGACTGTACCCGCTTGGTGACTATTCACGCACTGGCAACCTAGTTGACTTTATCTTAGTCACTTACACAGGTGACTACGGGGGTATACCGCACTATCTAGGGAAGACATCAGGCCATGCTTTGCAAAGTATACCTGGAGGGTTCTTTCATATTCAAGTTTCACTTGCACCGGTAAGTTTCTCTAGTGTTGGCTGGTGTAACTGTTCTTCCAACTAGCTAGTGATCTGTGTTAGAGATAAAAAAATGCACTAGTATTTTTGAAAAATTTCTCCATAAGCTCATTTTTAAATTTTTAAGAGGAATTGTCTATATCTCCAATTCCCAATCTTTCTTAAACCAATCTCTCATTGATCATGTTTACTTGACAGTTTTTATTACTCTGTTTTAAGCCTGCCATACCAAAATGAAAAATAAATGATACTTAACCTATAACCCTAGCTCTATTGGATTTTATACTGACAAACAATAAATGTACTTCTGTTATGAATTGGTGGGTGCTCCAAGTGATACTAATCTCAAGCCAAATACCTAATTCATATTCACAAGTCACATATGAATCAAGTCGTGGGGTTAAGTTATGATTCAACATACGTTAGGCCATGGGTTATTCACATGCCAAGTCATGAGTCAAAACTTTATGACCTATTCTTATATTATTATGCTAACTACCAGCCATACTAAATTCCAAGTCGACATACAAGAAATGAGTTATTTATAAGCCAAAATCTGAGTCTATAAGTCAACCACAAGTGTCGGGCTCTATGCATACAAAGGTTTTAAACCTTTGGAATTTCATTTTCATATGAAATTCTTAGCATTTGAGAAAATAAATTAAAACCTATTCATATGGCACACCATGCACTAAGCTATCAAACTGCCAAATCGATGATGCAACTGCCCAAGATAACATAGTTGTTCAATGGTGAATGCAACATTAGTTGTTCAAGATTGACACATTGAAAGTATCTAGCTACTAAGAGGGGCCACAGAGGGATTTGCATCGAGTTACAGAGTTTGATTTATCCATCGATAGATTGTCAAAATCAAAGCATCGTATGCAACGTTTGAGCTACAGACATGATACAGGTGCCAAGTGATTTATCATAGCTCTATTGACTTTTATAAGGATCGATCATATATATCTCTTCTTGGAGGAAAACTCTGAGGGTTTCCAGGTGACAACAATTCCAACTAAGCCATGATCAAAGGATATTTTCATCGAGCTTTAGGGTTTCGCAGGTTTGTTGACAGTAGATTGATGGATCTTTCTCTTTCTTGAAGGATATAAGAAACCAATAAGATAGCTCACAAGTAGGGTCCACCAAGGAAACAAAGAGAGTGAGGTTCTTCCAATAAATTTGAAGGGATTTTCCATTGGTAATGGGCTTATTGATCCAACAATCTAGTATAAAGCATACACAGATTATGCATTGGAGATGGGTCTGATTAAGGAAGATGATTACAATCGGATAAAAAAAAATCATCCATCTTGTGAACTGTCCATAAAACTTTGTGGTACCAAAGGGATTGCTAGTTTCTTTACGTCATACTTTGTGTGCACCTCAATTTTCAATTCCATTATGGAATTATCTCAGAATATCAATTACTATGATGTTAGGAAGGAGTGCAATGGTGGCCTTTGCTACGATTTATCAAATATGGAGAATTTCTTGAACAAGGCTTCTATTAGGAAGGATCTTGGTGTTGGGAGTCGCAAATTTGTCTCCTATAGCCCTCTAGTTTATGAAGCTATGCTAACTGACTGGATGTGAAATATGGAAGTTGACATTCCAACACTCTTGAAGGATGGTGTCAAGGTGTTAGTTTATGTAGGGGAATGTGTCCCCATTTTCAACTGGTTAGGTAATTCAAGATGGGTGAATTCCATGGATTGGTATGGAAGTGAGAATTTCAAGAAGGAATCTACAAATTCCTTCGTTGTAGATGATAAGGAAGTAGGTTTAATAACCAGTTATGGAACACTCAGTTTTCTCAAGGTTCGTGATGTAGGTCACATGGTCCCAATGGATCAGCCAAAGGTATCCTTGGAGATGTTAAAACACTGCCCACTCAGGAAGTTTAAGCCTAATTCAAATGCAAAAAATTTGTACGCCATGCCGAAATAGCTTATAAATATCATTTCGTAGAGGTCATTTGAGCAAATTCAAGACGATTTGTAAAACATTGGAAACAATATAACACAAGCAAAAAGTGTATATACAGAGTGCAATTCTACTCAGAGAGTACCTTAGTAAGGAGGAGCAGCATTGGAAAATATATCTAAATAAAATAACAACACTTGCTGATGATAAAGAGTTTCCACTGGCACATGAAGCATATTTACAACTAGTTAGCCATTGAAAATTAAAACTTTCAATGACTAACTAGCAGATTTCAAGGCAGAAGAGCTGGTGAGACCGCAGAGAAGGGCAGCGTGATATTCTTTTTGCACAGATCTCAGTTTGATCTTTTCAAAGTGAATGAGGATGGTTTCTAGGTTAAGAATATAATTAAAGAGATCTATTTTAGTGTTCTATTCCAGTTTTTGAGACAGATGTTGAGACAAGAAGATAAAGAAATTTTACTATTTTCAGTCAAAGATATTATGAGTTGTTTAAAGGAAATCTCCAGAATGAGAATATTATCTTCCGGATGTCAATTGAATATTCTAGAAGGCATAGTCATCATCCAACATACAAGAGCAGTTGTCAAAGACTTAGTATTAGGATGTGGTTTGACTTCCCTTTTTAAAGGATCTGTTCCTATAAGTTTGCAATTAGTTTTATGATTATACTATTTTTAGTATTCTCGGTCCTTCCTAATAGGATCTCCAACTATTATGTAAAGTCTATAAACTCTATGCTATCTTTAGAAATAGTGTTTCAATTTTGGATACAAGAACTATACCTTTGTAACAGACTTTTCATATGATAATACAGATCACAAGCTTCTCTCTCTATTAATGTCAGATTTCCACCCTTCTTCTGTACTCTTATTCAAGTTGTTTTAACTACAAAATGATTGTCATCTCATTAGTCAATTCATAACTTGATTAATAGTTTCTTACATTGTTTATTAAACCCATCATTGTGTATCTGGTTTACAAGCACTGTATTATTCACGCACTTAAAGCTATTATCTGATTATTGATCCTTGAGGGCATTGGTTTATTTCATTATTCATTTTGACTGTATGGATACCATATTGTAGTTGAGTTATCCCATTCATCCACACATACAAAAACACAAAAAGAAGTTTACTTTAAGTTACCAAGCATCTTTGTCTTACAACCTCAAAGAGTTTCTTGGAGTGATAACAAATTGGCGTCGTTTCTGGGGAGAGGAGATTGAAGCTCAACTTCTTTGGGAGACGACAAGATCCATCTTTGATGATAGACAAAGTCTGGAAATATTTTCGGTTGTAATTATTTATTAGTGGCAACTCCATTGCTCTAAAATATGTTGGCAACTCCACTGGTATGAAATGAACTAGATCTTAGAGAAGAGGTATGCTTTTTGCAATTTTTCAAGTATTTCTGGTTACCCTCATCCAGTTCCTAGTAAAGATGAGTGGGAAAGAAGTATTCCCATATTTCAAGGAGAAGAATGGGAAGTACCTGTGGAACACCTGCTGGATTTTCATGACTTTATTAATTGCCTTGAAATTATACATGAAGATGTTCAAATTAAGCTTTTCAGGAAATCATTAGAGGGATTTTCTCTTAACTGGTGCCAATCTCTTCCAAATGCAAGTGTCATCTCTTTGGCATATTTTCATGTTGCATTTCATGTGTTTTGTAAAGACCAATTTCTGAATGAATTTATTTATCCTGAGTGTTGTTATGAATTCAATCTTTTTAATAAGCAATTAGACACTCATGAAGAGTATGTTGTTGTAGAGGATACTCTTCATTATGATCGACAGATTAGTGATCCACACTATGATAACCTTAGTGATTCTTTTTACATTATACCAAATGCATCTATTGTCTTAGGTTGTCATGAAGATCAGATTTTTCCCTTTGAAAACCCTAAAGATGATTATCAGATTGACACACTAGCAGGTGATAGTTTCAGATCTACAACAGATTCTAAGGGAAACCCTCAGTTTTCTCATTTGCAGACCAAGGCAGATTTCAAAAGTTATAAGGAGGAAGGTGTGGAGAATAAAGTTTCAGATCAACAGTTGAGTTTGTATTTTCATTTGACAGAGGAAGAACACTCCACATTTAGCATTGATATTGAAGGCAACAAGCAATAGGTTTTCAGTTTTCAGTTGGAACAACAACATAAAGAGGTTTTTCTTTGTGGATTTGATGACCCTATTGCTGACTATTTTAAATCTATGAGCAACATATGTGTTAAATTATTTTTGTCAGATGAAAATCGGCTTTATCATTTGTTTAAACAACATTTTTGTTGGCTATGCATTCATTTATTTTTGGGGACAAGACCAAGAAAAGATTTAGTAAAACAATTTCTTACATGGCTTCATTGGAAGGATGACTTCACTTGATAAGAGGCAGTATGGTTGGTTAGTGTAGGAGTAGCCAACTGAATAAGCTCTTCATATGAGAAGATAGAATGCTTTCAGTTTTCTTTAATAAGTAGAGCAGGCTACATACATGTTTACAAGGTATCAATTATAAAGACTAGATGAATCCATGCCCAATGCTAAAGGCAACTGGAACTACTAAGTTCTTGGAAACCTCGTAGGGAGGTATCCATCCCAATTAGAGCCAAATGTCAGTGATAAAAAATGCACTGGTATTTTTGAATGATTTCTCCATAAGCTCATTTTTAAATTTTTAAGAGGAACCGTCTATATCTCCAATTCCCAATCTTTCTTAAACCAAGATCTCTTTGATCATATTTACTTGAGAGTTTTTATTACTCTATTTTAAGCCTGCCATACCAAAATGCAAAATAAATGATACTTAACCTATAACCCTAGCTCTATTGGCTTTTATACTGTCAAACAATAAATGTACTTCTGTTATGAAGTGGTGGGTGCTCCAAGTGATACTAAACTCAAGCCAAATACCTAGTTGATATTCACAAGTCACATATGAATCAAGTCATGGGGTTAAGTTATGATTCAACATAAGTTAGGCCACGGGTTATTCACATGCCAAGTCATGATTAAAAACTTTATGAATTATTCTTATATTATTATGCTAACTACCAGCCATACTAAATTCCAAGTTGACATACAAGAACTGAGTTATTTCTAAGCCAAAATCTGAGTCTATAAATCAGCCACAAGTGCCAGGCTCTATGCATACAAAGGTTTTAAACCTTTGGAATTTCATTTGCGTATGAAATTATTAGCATTTGAGAAAATAAATAAAAACCTATTCATATGGCACACCATGCGCTGAGCCATCAAACTTCCAAATCGATGATACAACTACCCAAGAACAATTGTTCAATGGTGAATGCAACATTAGTTGTTCAATATTGACACGTTGAAAGTATCTAGCTACGAAGAGGGGCCATAGAGGGATTTTCACTAAGTTACAGAATTTGAGTTAGCCACCGATAGATTGTCAAAATCAAAGCATCATATGTAGAGTTTGAGCTACGGACATGATACAAGTGCCAAGTGATTGATCGTAGCTCTATTGAATTTTATACAGATCAATCATATATATCTCTTCTTGGAGGAAAACTCTGAGGGTTTCCAGGTGAAAACAATTCCAACTAAGCCACGATCGAAGGATATTTTCATTGAGCTGCAGGGTTTTGTAAGTTTTTTGACATCAAATCAATGGTTCTGTCTCTTTCTTGAAGGATACAAGAAACCAATAAGATAGCTCACAAGCATGGTCCACCAAGGAAACAAAGAGAATGAGGGTCTTCCAATAAATTTGAAGGTATTTTCCATTGGTAATGGACTTACTGATCCAACAATCTAGTATAAAGCATACATAGATTATGCATTGGAGATGGGTCTGATTAAGGAACATGATTACAATAGGATCAACAAAATATATCCATCTTGTGAACTATCCATAAAACTTTGTGGTACCAAAGGGACTGTCATTTGCTTTGCATCATACTTGGTGTGCACCTCCATTTTCAATTCCATTATGGCATTGACTCGAAATATCAATTACTATGATGTTCAGAAGGAGTGCAATGGTGGCCTTTGCTATGATTTCTCAAATATGGATAATTGCTTGAACAAGGCTTCTGTTAGGGAGGCTCTTGGTTTTGGGAGCTGAAAATTTGTCTCCTGTATCCCTTCGGTTTATGAAGCTATGCTAACTGACTGGATGCAGAATATGGAAGTTGGCATTCCAACACTGTTGAAGGATGGTGTCAAGTTGTTAGTTTATGCAGGGGAATATGACCCCATTTGCAACTGGTTAGGTAATTCAAGATGGGTGAACTCCTTCGATTGCTCTGGAAGTGAGAATTTCAAGAAGGCATCTACAAATTGCTTCCTTGTAGATGATAAGGATGCAGGTTTAATAACCAGTTATGGACCACTCAGTTTTCTCAAGGTTCATGATGCAGGTCACATGGTCCCAATGGATCAGCCAAAGGCAGCCTTGGAGATGTTAAAACATCACCCACTAAAAAAGTTTAAGCCTAATTCAAATGAAAACAAATTGTACTCCATGCCCAAGTAGCTTATAAATATCATTTCATAGAGGTCATTTGAGAAAATTCAAGAAGGTTTGTAAAACATTGGAAACAATATAACACAGGCAAAAAGTGCATATACAGAGCGCAATTCTACTTAGAGAGTACCTTAGTAAGGAGGAGCGGCATTGGAAAAGATATATAAATAAAATCACAACACTTGTTGATAATAACGAGTTTTCACCATCACATGAAGCATATTTACAACCAATTATCCGCTGAAAAGTAAAACTTTCAATGACTAACTAGTAGATTTCAAGGCGGAAGAGATGGTGAAACTGCAGAGAAGGGTAGCGTGATATTCTTTTTGCATAGATCTTAGTTAGATATTTTCAAAGTGAATGAGGATGGTTTCTAAGTTAAGAATATAATTAAAGAGATTTGTTTTAGTGTTCTATTCCAGTTTTTGAGACAGATGTTGAGACAAGAAGATAAACAAATTTTACTATTTTCAGTCAAAGATATTATGAGTTGTTTAAGGGAAATCTCCAGAATGAGAAGATTAGCTTTCAGATGTCAATTGAAGATTCTAGAAGGCATAGTCATCATCCAACATAAAGGAGCAGTTGTCAAAGACTTAGTATTAGGATGTGGTTTGACTTCCCTTTTTAAAGGATCTGTTCCTATACGTTTGCAATTAGTTTTATGATTATACTATTTTTAGTAGTCTTGATCCTTCCTAATAGGATCTCCAACTGTTATGTAAAGCCTATAAAGCCTATGCTATCTTTAGAAATAGGTTTTTTATTTTTGATACAAGAGCTATACCTTTGTAACAGACTTTTCATATGATAACACAGATTAAAAGTTTCTCTCTCTATTAATGTTAGATTTCTACCCTTCTTTTGTACTCTTATTCAAGTTGTTTGAACTGCAAAATGACTGTAATCTCATTAGTCAGTTCATAACTTGATTAATAGTTTCATACATTTTTTATTAAACCCATCATTGTGTATCTGGTTTATAAGCACTGTCTTGTTCACCCACTTAAAGCTATTATCTGATTATTGATCCTTGAGGGCATTGGTTTATTTGATTATTCATTTTGACTATCTGGATACCATATTGTAGTTGAGTTATCCCATTGATCCACACATACAAAAACAAGTTTACTTTAAGTTACCAAGCATCTTTGTCTTACAACCTCAAAGAGTTTCTTGGAGTGATAACAAGTTGGCATCGTTGCTGGAGAGAGGAGATTGAAGCTCAACTTCCTTGGGAGACGACAAGATCCAGCTTTGTTGATAGACAAAGTCTAGACATATTTTCGGTTTTAATCATCTATCTGGTGACTCCATGATGGATGGATTCAGTGGCAACTCCATTTCTCTACAATCTGTTGAAGACTCCACTGGTATGAAATGAACCAGATCTTAGTGAAGAGGTATGATTTTTGCAATTTTTCAAGTATTTCTGGTTACCCTCATCCAGTTCCTAGTAAAGATGAATGGGAAAGAAGTATTCCCAGATTTCAAGGAGAAGAATGGGAAGTACTAGCGGAACACCTGTTGTATTTTCATGACTTTATTAATCGACTTGAAATTATACATGAACATGTTCAAATTAATATTTTCAGGAAATTATTAGAGGGATTTGCTCTTAACTGGTGCCAATCTCTTCCAAATGAAAGTGTCAACTCTTTGGTAGATTTTCATGTGTTTTGTAAACACCAATTTCCGAATGACTTTCTTTATCTCGATTTTTGTTATGAATTCAATCTTTTGAATAAGCAATTAGACACTCATGAAGAGTATGTTGTTGTAGAGGATACTCTTCATTATGATCGAGAGATTAGTGATCCACACTATGAAAACCTTAGTGATGTTTTTGACATTGTACCAAATGCATGTATTGTCTTAGGTTGTCATGAAGATCAGATTTTTCCCTTTGAAAACCCTAAAGATGATTATCATTTTGACACACTACCAAGTGATAGTTTCATATCTGCAGCAGATTCTAAGGGCAACCCTCAGTTTTCTGATTTGTAGACCAAGGCATATTTCAATAGTTATAAGGAGGAAGGTGTGGAGAAGAAAGTTTCAGATCAACAGTTGAGCTTGTATTTTCATTTGACAGAGGAAGAACACTCCACACTCAACATTGACATTGAAGGCAACAAGCAGTAGGTTTTCAGTTTTCAGTTGGAACAATAGCATAAAGATGTATTTCTTTGTAGATTTGATGACCCTATTGCTGACTATTTGCAATATATAAGCATCATATGTGTTAAAGTATATTTGTCAGATGAAAATTGGCTTTATCATCTATTTAAACAACATTTATGTTGGCTATGCATTCCTTTATTATTGGGAACAAGACCAAGAATAGATTCAGTAAAACAGTTTCTTACATGGCTTCATTGGAAGGATGACTTCACCTGATAAGAGGCAGTATGGTTGGTTAGTGTAGGAGTAGCCAGTTGAATAAGCTCTTCATATGAGCAGATAGATTTCTTTCATTTTTCTTGAATAAGTAGAGCAGGCTACAGGCAGATTTACAAGGGATCAATTATAAAGACCAAATGAATCCATGCCCAATGCTAAAGGCGACTAGAACTACTAGGTTCTTGGAAACCTTGAAGGGAGGTCTCCATCCCAGTTGGAGACAAATGTTAGCGATAAAAAATGCACTGGTATTTTTGAATGATTTCTCCATAAGCTCATTTTTAAATTTTTAAGAGGAACTGTCTATATCTCCAATTCCCAATATTTCTTAAACCAAGCTCTCGTTGATCATATTTACTTGAGAGTTTTTATTACTTTGTTTTAAGCCTGCCATACCAAAATGAAAAATAAATGATACTTAACCTATAACCCTAGCTCTATTGGCTTTTATACTGTCAAACAATAAATGTACTTCTATTATGAAGTGATGGGTGCTCCAAGTGATACTAAACGCAAGCCAAATACCTAGTTCATATTCACAAGTCACATATGAATCAAGTCATGGGGTTAAGTTATGATTCAACATAAGTTAGGCCATGGGTTATTCACATGCCAAGTCATGAGTCAAAACTTTATGACCTATTCTTATATTATTATGCTAACTACTAGCCATACTAAATTCCAAGTCGACATACAAGAAATGAGTTATTTATAAGCCATAATCTGAGTCTATAATTCATCCACAAGTGCCAGGCTCTATGCATACAAAGGTTTTAAACCTTTGGAATTTCATTTTCATATGAAATTCTTAGAATTTGAGAAAATAAATTAAAACCTATTCATATGGCACACCATGCGTTGAGCCATCAAACTGCCAAATCGATGATACAACTACCCAAGATGACACAGTTGTTCAATGGTGAATGCATCATTAGTTTTTCAAGATTGACACATTGAAAGTATCTAGCTCCGAAGAGGGGCCAAAGAGGGATTTTCACCGAGTTACAGAGTTTGAGTTATCCACCGACATATTGTCAAAATCAAAGCATCGTATGTAGAGTTTGAGCTACGGACATGATACAGGTTCCAAGTGGTTGATCATAGCTCTATTGAATTTTATACAGATCGATCATATATATCTCTTCTTGGAGGAAAAATCTAAGGGTTTCCAGGTGACAACAATTCCAACTAAGCCGCGATTGAAGGATATTTTCATCGAGCTGCAGGGTTTTTCAAGTTTTTTGACAGTAGATCGATGGCTCTTTCTCTTTCCTAAAGGATATAAGAAACCAATAAGATAGCTCACAAGCAGGGTCCACCAAGGAAACAAAGCGAGTGAGGGTCTTCCAATAAATTTGAAGGTATTTTCCATTGGTAATGGACTTATTGATCTAGCAATCTAGTATAAAGAATACACATATTATTCATTGGAGATGGGTCTGATTAAGGAAGATGATTACAATCAGATCAACAAAATCTATTCAGCTTGTGAACTGTCCATAAAACTTTGTGGTACCAAAGGGGTTGTCAGTTTATTTGCATCATACTTGGTGTGCACCTCAATTTTCAATTCCATTATGGAATTAGCTCAGAATATCAATTACTATGTTGTTCAGAAGGAGTGCAATGATGGCCTTTGCTATGATTTCTCAAATATGGATAATTTCTTGAACAAGGCTTCTGTTAGGGAGGCTCTTGGTGTTGGGAGAAATTTTTTTGTCTCTTTTAGCCCTTTGGTTTACGAAGCTATGCTAACTGACTAGATGCAGAATATGGAAGTTGGCATTCCAACACTCTTGAAGGATGGTGTCAAGCTGTTAGTTTATGTAGGGGAATATGACCCCATTTGCAATTGGTTAGGTAATTCAAGATGGGTGAATTCCATGGATTGGTCTGGAAGTGAGAATTTCAATAAGGAATCTACAACTTCCTTCCTTGTAGATGATAAGGAAGAAGGTTTAATAATTAGTTATGGACCACTCAGTTTTCTCAAGGTTCATGATGCGGTCACATGGTCCCAATGGATCAGCCAAAGGCAACCTTGGAGATATTAAAATTCCGGCCACTCAGGAATTTTAATCCTAATTCAATTGCAATTTTTTTTTAACCCACGCCCAGATAGCTTATAAATATCATTTCATAGAGGTCATTTGAGAAAATTCAAGAAGGTTTGTAAAACACTGGAAACAATATAACAGGGGAAAAAAGTGCATATACAAAGTGCAATTCCACTCAGAGAGTACCTTAGTAAGGAGGAGTAGCACTGGAAAATATATATAAATAAAATCACAACACTTGCTGATAATAAAGAGTTTTCCCCAGCACAGGAAGCATATTTACAACTAGTTAGCCATTGAAAAGTAAATCTTTCAACGACTATCTAGAAGATTTCAAGGCGAAAGAGCTGGTGAAACTGTAGAGAAGGGCACAGTGATATTCTTTTTGCACAGATCTCAGTTTGATATTTTAAAAGTGAATGAGGATGGTTTCTAAGTTAAGAATATAATTAAAGAGATCTGTTTTAGTGCTCTATTCCAGTTTTTGAGACATATGTTGAGACACGGAGATAAATAAATTTTACTATTTTCAGTCAAAGATATTATGAGTTGTTTAAAGGAAATCTCCAGAATTAGAAGATTAGCTTCCAGATGACAATTGAATATTCTAGAAGGAAAATTCATCATCCAACATATAGGAGCAACTATCAAAGACTTAGTATTAGGATGTGGTTTGACTTCCCTTTTTAAAGGATCTGTTCCTATAAGTTTGCAATTAGTTTTATGATTATACTATTTTTAGTATTCTCGATCATTCCTAATAGGATCTCCAACTGTTATGTAAAGGATATAAAGCCTATGCTATCTTTAGAAATAGGGGTTCTATTTTGGATACAGGAGCTATACCTTTGTAAGAGACTTTTCATATGATAATACAGATCACAATTTTCTCTCTTTATTAATGTCAGATTTCCACCCTTCTTATGTACTCTTATTCAAGTTGTTTTAACTGCAAAACGTTTGTCATCTCATTAGTCAGTTCATAACTTGATTAATAGTTTCTTACATTGTTTATTAAACCCATCATTTTGTATTTGGTTTATAAGGATTGTCTTCTTCACCCACTTACAACTATTATTTGATTATTGATCCTTGAGGGAATTGGTTTATTTGATTATTCATTTTGATTGTCTGGATACCATATTGTAGTTGAGTTATCCCATTGATCCACACATACAAAAACACAAAAACAAGTTTACTTTAAGTTACCAAGCATATTTGCCTTACAACATCAAACAGTTTCTTGGAGTGATAACAAATTGGCGACGTTTCTGTGGAGAGGAGATTGAAGCTCAGCTTCCTTGGGAGACGACAAGATCCAACTTTGATGATAGACAAAGTCTGGACATATTTTTGGTTGTAATTATCTATCTGAAGACTCCATGAAGGACGGATTCAGTGGTGACTTCATTGCTCTGAAATCTGTTGGCGACTCCACTAGTATGAAATGAACCAAATCTTAGCAAAGAGATATACTTTTTGCAAATTTTCAAGTATTTCTGGTTACCGTCATCCAGTTCCTAGTAAAGATGAATGGGAAAGAAGTATTCCCAGATTTTGAGGAGAAGAATGGGAAGTACCAACGAAACACCTGCTGGATTTTCGTGAATTTATTAATCGACTTGAAATTATACATGAATATGTTCAAATTAATCTTTTCAGGAAATCATTAGAGGGATTTTCTCTTAACTGGTGCCAGTCTCTTCCGAATGCAAGTGTCATCTCTTTGGCATCTTTTCATGCAGATTTTCACGTGTTTTGTAAATACCAATTTTTGAATGACTTTCTCTATCCCGAGTGTTGTTATGAATTCAATATTCTGAATAAGCAATTAGACACTCATAAAGAGTATGTTTTTGTAGAGGATACTCTTCATTATGATCGAGATATTAGTGATCCACATTATGATAACCTTAGTGATTCTTTTGAAATTTTACCAAATGCATCTATTGTCTTAGGTTGTCATGACGATCAGATTTTTCCCTTT
Source organism: Picea sitchensis (assembly GCA_010110895.2). Lineage (NCBI taxonomy): Eukaryota > Viridiplantae > Streptophyta > Pinopsida > Pinales > Pinaceae > Picea > Picea sitchensis. The sequence continues at coordinate 21,771 of SNQJ01S0109211.1, forward strand.
GAAAACCCTAAAGATGATTATTAGATTGACACACTAGCAGGTGATAGTTTCAGATCTGCAGCAGATTCTAAGGGCAGCCCTCAGTTTTCTGATTTGCAGACCAAGGAAGATTTTAGCAGTTATAAGGAGGAAGGTGTGGAGCATAAAGTTTTAGATCAACAATTTATCTTGTATTTTCATTTGGCAGAGGAAGAACACTCCACATTCAGCATTGACATTGAAGGCAACAAGAAACAGGTTTTCAGTTTTCAGTTGGAACACCAACATAAAGAGGTATTTAGTTGTGGATTTGATGACCCTATTGTTGACTATTTGCAATCTATGAGAAACATATGTGTTAAAGTATTTTTGTCAGATGAAAATCATCTTTATCATCTGTTTAAACAACATTTATGTTGGCTATGCATTCCTTTATTTTTGGGGACAAGACCAAGAACAAATTCAATAAAATAGTTTCTTACATGGCTTCATTGGAAGGATGACTTCACCTGATAAGAGGAAGTATCGTTGGTTAGTGTAGGAGTAGCCAGCTGAATAATCTCTTCATATGAGTAGATAGTTTTCTTTCAGTTTTCTTGAATAAGTAGAGCAGGCTACAGGCAGGTTTACAAGGGATCAATTATAAATACCAAATGACTCCATGCCCAATGCTAAAGACGAATGGAAATACTAGGTTCTCATAAACCTCATAGGGAGGTATCCATCCCAGTTGGAGCCAAATGTTAGTGATAAAATATGAACTGGTATTTTTGAATGATTTCTCCATAAGCTCATTTTTAAATTTTTAAGAGGAATTGTCTATATCTCCAATTCCCAATATTTATTAAACCAAGCTCTCGTTGATCATATTTAATTGAGAGTTTTTATTACTCTGTTTTAATCCTGCCATACCAAAATGCAAAATAAATGATACGTAACCTATAACCCTAGATCTATTGGCTTTTATACTATCAAACAATAAATGTACTTCTGTTATGAAGTGGTGGGTGCTCCAAGTGATACTAAACTCAAGCCAAATACCTAGTTGATATTCACAAGTCACATATGAATCAAGTCATGGAGTTAAGTTACGATTCAACATAAGTTAGGCCACGGGTTATTCACATGCCATGTCATGAGTCAAAACTTTATGACCTATTCTTATATTATTATGCTAACTACCAGCCATACTAAATTCCAAGTCGACATACAAGAAATGAGTTATTTCTAAGACAAAATTTGAGTCTATAGGTTAGCCACAAGTTTGGTAACAATGCATTGTCATTAGCTTCCATCTCGATCAGGGGAAACCTCGATTATGGACAACAAAATCCTATGCAGGGTACTATTTATGCACAAGGGGAAAACTTAGGAATTCCTTCCTCAAAAGGACTTTGGGATCTGTGGCAGGGATCAGTTCCCTTGTCAGGGATTTCGATCAGGGGAAACCCCTTCCATAGCCAATGGAACCCTAGGCAAGGCTCAACACCTATGCTCGTCAGATTGGCAGGGGACAATGCTTCCCAAAATCCTTGGAATGCGACGCAAGCCCAACACATTGCGTACTGTTACGAGAGTCAGTCGATAACGTCTCAACAAGCACATAATCTGCACATTGGTCATGACCATGGTTATTTCTAGAATCCTTGCCAACAACCTAACGTTTCCTGGAAACCTAGTGCCGGCCAAACTCTAGGCTCCTTTTTACCTCGCTATAATCAACAACCCAAATTACCGTTTCTGGAAACTCTGCACTTGCCATACTTGACAAGGTTATTAAATGACCCCATTTGTCACAATCTATGTTGGCCTCCCATGCCAACCAAGTTTCCTTCAGACATTCCAAAGTTCGAGGCTAATTCTAACGAAGATCCAGGCGATCATGTGACTACCTTCCTTTTATGGTGCTCGTCCAACTCTTTGAGAGACAACTCCGTTCATTTGCGTTAGTTTCAACACACTCTCATAGGGAGTGCTGCAAAATGGTACATTGATATCGACCACTCAAGATACTCTTCCTTCGATGAATTGGTAATGGATTTCTTAAACCATTTCCAATTACCTATGAGATATGACGCCGACACTGAATTGCTGGCCAACTTTGAGCAGACAAAAGAGGACCATATCTTAGATCACATATGAGAATGGAGACACCATAAGAGTTTGATAAAAGTACCTGTCCCACCAACATTCGTACTTGAGTGGTTCATTAAGTCTTTGGTACCCTAGTTATCTAAAGACATCACAACCTTGGGGGTCTTTAATAAGAAGAAGTGATAATGAGAGAACAACAGCTAGAGCTAATTTACTCTTAGTCTGGTTTACTTTATGAAGTTTTCCAGTTGCATCGCGGTTGATACTTGACAATACTAGACAAATATTTGGACCACATGCCGATGGTATTTTTGGTTCAGTGCAAACAAATCCTATTGATCAATTGTTAAATCATTTGTAGCAATTGTCAATATAGTAGATAGCGGTCAGCCAGACCACTGGCTCAGTTGCTCCCCTACTCAAACGTTGGATGTACATAGTGTGAAATTGACAAACCTGAAGGCCACCCAATAACCTGACGGAAAGAAGAAACAACAAAATAAGGGTAAGGGGGATAAGAAACCTACCAATAATGCTGGGAGGGGCAACACAAAAAATAAAAATTCAAAGTATCGATGTAATCTTTGCATGGAAGGCCACCCGACTCACCAGTGCCCTTAGCTTGTGGAGGCCCATAAGTTATTGGTACAGTAGTAGCCTATCGTGTTAACAAACCCATTTCCACATGGGAAAAATTTAACTCAAGCCTCTTCGAGCATGGAAGGAGGAAGTCAGGGACCCCCTCCATATTCGAGTAATCCTTCATTTGAAAATGTGTACATGATGAAAGGTAGCGTTGACATAACAACTAGGACATGCAACTATGAAATGCCAAACACCTCTGAGAAGGGTAAAGAAGCCAAAAACCCATCTCTTCCTCTCCAGATTGAGAATATTTTGGGAGAAACAATGACACGTATGCCCAAAGGTGCGTTCAAGAAATATTCCCACAACCCAAACACAAGGGCCACCCAAAACTACTCTGTTGTGGAGGATTTGTCTCAAACCCCTTGTGCAATGTATACTTTGGAAGTCCTCCAGAGCTGCCCTTCCCATAGAAAGGATCTGTTAGCTTCCTTAGGATCTACTGAGACTTGTAATCCGAGAATGATAATGCTTGATATGACCAACTTAAAACCTTATCTTCCTTACCACGTGGTGTTTTAGATGTAGTGGCTTACACCACAGAAACTTTTACCCGAAACATTTTCCGCATGGTAGTTTAGGAGGGTGCATCAACATGTATGATGTCTTTGGCATGTTCGAAGGCCATTGGCCAACCCGTTTTGTCTCTGTCACCTACTCATCTTACCACTTTCGACGGTTGTTCGTTCCGACCACATGGAATCATCCCCTCTTTCCCCGTGCAGTTATGGGGGAAGACCGTGTGCGTAGAGGTTGAAGTGGTCGATGCGTCTCTCGACTACAATATCTTGTTAGCAAGGATTTGGACCTATGCTATGCAAGAAGTGGTCGTGACAGTTTTCCTGGTATTATTGTTTCCACATGAGGGTCAGATCATGTCCATTGATCAATTATCCTTCTCACGTCTTGACCCTTCATCGGGGGTATCCACGGTCTCTATGATTGATAAACCTCAACCCAACATTGTCAACGTAGGGTTTGGTTTGTGCCCACCTTTGTTGGATACTTTCAATTACCTGCCTCTGACCAGTAATGTCCATTACATGTCGGTTGTCCCCGACCAGCCTAGGGATGAAATCTTCCAAATATCGTTGTTTCACATGACTTACTTTAACGATCCGTGGACTCTTCCTTCCCCATAATCTATGATGGAAGGGATAGGGCACCATGGCATGGCCATGCCTTTGTCTGCTACAGAAGTTGCGTACTCTATAGTCCAGCAAGCTTTCGCCGACCGCGAACTGACTCCCGCACAAAAGTTAGATCTGGCTCTCGAGCCTATTTGGTCTCAAGGTTCCCTCACCGATAGTGATTATTTAGACTTAGCCTTGTCCTCAGATGAGGCGATTATTGAGGAAATTACTAGTTAGGATAGAACCTAGGATGATATCCATCACAGATCTTATTTTCTCCCAGAGTTAAGAAGAATTGAAGCAGCATAATTAACTCTGACTATGAATGGAGATAGGGCTTGTCCTATCAATCCTTTGGCTACACACGTTATTTACGCTAAAGGAGATATGGAAAACATCCCTAAAATGAAACCTATTGATATCTTCAGAACCCCTGGCATCATGGAGAATATCTTTGTCGGAGCAGACTGCTCCCCCAAGGAGATTCAAATCTACATGGATTTATTTAAATAATTCTGTGACATGTTTGCCTAGTCTTACGAGGAAATTCCAGGCATATATCCAAGAATCGTTGAACTAAAATCATGACATATCCTGATGCCAAGATGGTCTGGCAAAAGATTCGTCCAGTTAATCCCAAGAAAGAAACAACTATTAAGGCTGAATTATAGAAACTACTCAAAGATGGTTTCATCTACCTTGTTCAATTGAATCAATGGGTGTCAAGTCCCGTTCCAGTAAACAAAATCTAGGGTATGATTCGTGTGTGTATAGACTTCCATGATTTGAACAAAACCTGTCCGAAGGATAATTTCCCCATGTCATTTATTGACCATATAGTCGATGAATACGCAAGTTGCGAGGCCTTTTATTTCATGGATTGTTTTTCGAGATACAATCAGATACAAATCAAACCTGAAGACCAACACAAAACCACTTTCATTTTTCTGTGGGGTACATTCTCTTATCGAAACATGCCTTTTGGTCTGAAAAATGTTGGAGCTACTTTTCATTAGGCCATGTCTTCTGATTTCCACGATACCAAGCACATAGTCGAGGCTTATATAGATGATTTAGCATCACGATCTCGTAAGAGATCTGATCATCCAACACACCTCTGACTTATCTTTGAGCAATGTCGCTACTACTGGATTCGCTTGAATCCAAACAAATGCAATTTTTGCATACCATCGGGTCATTTTCTTGGTTTCATAGTTTCAACAACAGGGATCATGGTCGATCCTCTAAAGGTTGAGGCAATAGTTCATTTGCCTCCCCCATGCACAATCCATCAGCGTTAGAGTTTACATGGAAAATCAAACTTTTTATGGCGTTTCATCGCAAACTCTGTCTAGATCACAAAGGGTTTCATACGTTTACTAAAGAAGGTTGTTCCTTTTCATTGAGATGGATCTGCTCAATGCTCTTTCAAATAATTGAAACACACCCTCATGTCTGCCCCTCTGCTTCGGTCACCCAATTATAATAAGGATTTCTTATTGTACTTGGCCGGTGCAGATTCAACCATCGATATGGTATTGGTTTAGGAGGATGATTTTCTCTAAGAATACATGATTTACTAAGCTGAGGTCTGGTTGGACCACAACTTAATTATTTCCATGTTGAAAAACTTGCATTGGCAGCATTTCATGATGTCCAGCGATTCCATCATTACAGCTTGTTTCGGAAGACCACCATCATTGTCGTTGTGAATCCATTTCAATACGTGTTGACATGATGTGTAATCGTAAACAAATCAGTAGATGGATAGTTATCCTCCAGGAATTCGACTTGGATTTTGTTTTGGAAAAATCCAAAAAGTCGTGGGTCTTCATGGAACTCATCTCGGAACTTCTGGTTGAATGAGGTGATGTTATACCTGAGGAGTCACCTATCAAAGGAGACATGTTTTTGATCATCTTCAGACCCCTGTTATGGAGATATACTAGTCTATCTCTAGACTTTTAAGTTCCCCACCTCTACTTCTCATGATGAGCATCGCCATATACGCCATCAAACCAATAACTATATCATACTCGAGGATACTTTGTGTCGTTGAGGTGTAGATTGTTTCCGTCACCGGTGTCTCACTCATGAAGAAGAAGAAATCATGCTTAATGATTTCCACACTAGATCTTGTGGCGGTCATTTGTCTGGGTTGGCAACAGCTCAAAAGATTCTATGAGCTGGTTACTTTTGGCCGACATTAATAATAGATTCTTTTGAATCAATCAAGAAGTTCCACCTGTGTCAGGTCTTCTCTCGGAAGATATGGGCACACCCTGCTCCCATGTTTCCCATCATCACAGTTAGTCCCTTCACCAAGTGGGGGATTGATTATGCTACATGCAACCCCCTTTCACCAAGGGGGCACAGTTATATCATCGTAGCAGTAGACTACTTTATGAAGTGGGTCGAGGCTATGCCAATGTTTAAAGATGATGGAGAGACAACAACTCTCTTTTTTTTTAACCAGATAATAGCAAGTTTCGGCATACCAAGAGAGATTGTCACTGGCCATGGCAGTCACTTTTAGAATAAAATGATGTCTGATTTAACATCAAATCTTGGGTTGAGGAAAGAAAATTCATCACCCTACTACCCACAAGCGAATGGTCAGGTGGAAGCTATGAACAAGTCCCTTAAGACTATTTTACAGTGAATGATCAATTTGGCCAAGTCAAACTGGCATTTGATGTTGTACTCTGTGTTATGGGCCTACCGAATGTTTATTAAGACTGCAACTGGTTTCTCACCTTTTCAACTCATTTACGGGATGCAAGAAGTCTTTCCTATAGAGTGCCAGATCCTATCTTTAAATTTGGCAGTACAATTATTGCCAGACACTTCACCACTTGAAGAGAATTTATTATTACTTGAGCAACATCATGATGCAACCTTGGCTAACAAGGCTCACAAACAAAAATTCAAGTGTTAGTATGATCAGTCCGTTCATCCTCAAATTTTCTCTGAAGGTGACCTTGTCCTATTCTATGACCAAGACAAGGATCCCCTTGGGGCAAGCAAGTTCAAACCCATGTGGTTTGGACCTTTCATCGTGAAGGAGGTTCTAAAGAAGTAAAGAAGGGCACTCATCGTCTAGTGGACTTTGAGGGAAATGCATTGACGGAGCCTAGAAATGGGCTCTACCTCAAGAAGTATTACTCGTAGGTGGGTCTCCTTGGGTGAAGTCTTGTACATATGTGTAGTTCTTATACACTTTCTTCTTATTTTTTGTCTTTTGGTTTTATGGACGTGTCATTTTTGATGTCATATTTTTCACTATGGAAGATGTCAACTGAATCAGAGGTGTTCATTGGGTTCGCAGACGGTGCTAGCCGACACACTCGAAGACTTGCTTCCGCAGCTTGGGTGATTTTCACACCTCAGGGCCAGTTGTTATCTTTGGGAGGTATCTATTTAGGTGACACCACAAACAATGGCGCCAAATACAACATAGTATTACAGTTGCTTCGTGATGCTTTGTCGCATGGTATCTCTCACCTATGGGTCTACTTAGTGTTGTTGGGTATTTTACCCTACGGACTAATAAGCTAGGGTTCTAAGCCTATATGCAGATCATGACCCTTCAGATTTAACCTTTAACTTTCTACCCAAAATCTCAACCCCTTTTCTCAGAC
>SNQJ01S0109212.1:0-29262 GCA_010110895.2 Picea sitchensis
CCCCCTCTTCAGCCCTGCATTTCCTGTGCTGGTTCCTCTAAGTCTACCTTCCCGGGTTGACAATTAAATGTTGATTTACATGGTATATCTGTAGCTTGACAATCCCTCTGATACGAAGGGTATAATACCTGGGAACACCAGAAAGGGTCGCTATGACTCCTCCCTTTGCTAGTTTCTTCCTGTTAGCCTGCTCTAGTGGTTGTGGGACTACTGGAGGATGGGCTCGTGCCGGTGTCAGTGGTCTATGGGGAGGTTGCTCCTCCACTTGTGACTCCTCCTCCACTGAGCTAGTGGATCCACTTTCCTGCTCCTCCTCCTCACTGTCCACATTGTATGTTACTACCTCGATATAATGAATCTCTCCCTTGCCCATGCACCTGTTGCCTAGGACCCAAGAATCTCTGCAGCTACAACAAAGCTTCTTCCTCATAATATCTTGCCTAGTATCATCATCAAACTTCTCCTTGCCCTTCCATTCTCTCTGGAATTGCTTCATGTCTCGATCCCTCTGACGCACAAATGGTTTGGGAAAGATTTTAGTCTTTGGCACTATGTCTGCCAGATCTCGAGTGTGAAGGATTGCATCCTACAATGTGGGAGGTTTGTATGCCTTTACCCATCCTCTCAAGGGATCTATGAGTCCTTCTGTGAATAACATGATAATCTTGGGCCCTAATATATCTGTCACTGCCACGGCTACCCGTTGAAACTCTGTGATGAACGCCTCTGCTGTGCCAGTTTGTCTCAACTAAGCTAGATCCCTAAACTATATCTCAGGATCCTTCTTGTCCAACCTGTCCATGAGCCTATCTATAAACTCCCTATAGGAGGTGATGTGACTGTGACCCAATGTCACCAGTCCATGATACCACCACTTGTGTGCCTCACCCTCCAAGTGCAAGGTCATGAAACTGATGGCCTCTGTCTTGGTCATCTGGTTGATCTTGTAGTACGTGTCTAGCTTCTGTACCCAAGCTCTGGCGTTGTATTTGGACGATCCATCGAAATAAGGGATGGTGAGTTTCCCAAATTTTTGGATGAAATCGAGGTTATTCCCCTGCTTCTATTGTGGTCCTTCCCTCTGCGGCTCTCTAGGGCGGTTCCTTAGTCTGAGTCCACAGTACTCGACTGCGGTCATGTCCTGATGGAAGTTACGACCCAATGCTATGTACTCCCTCCTATACTCTACAATGTTGTCTACATGAGTGGGTGACCTCTGTGCTATCGACAGCTGTGATGCTGTTGGGGGTGCTCTTTGCAATCTGGGGAGCAAGGGCCTCGAAATCCTACTCACAAAGGTGTATGTGCGAGTGGGTGACTGGGGTTGACTGTCTACTCCTGAGTTCCCCTGTGTTGTATGTGGGGCTTGTGTCCCCTGGATGTTTTCCATAGCCAATCTATCAGCTACCTGAGCCAAAGACTGTGACATCGTTCGCTGACTAGAAAACATATCACTGATAACCTGCATGAAGGCTACATATGGATCCATGGGGGCCTTACCACTACCCTTTGTTCAATAATATCTATGACCTAGCCTTCTCTCTACTTTGCGCTTAGCCTCACGCTCTGCTCTTCTCTCTGCTTCTCTGCGTGTCTCTTCCTCATCCTCTGAAGTAGGAGGGAAAGGAGGAAAGTTAGGCCTAGGCCTTCTTTCCTTGGGCCTGCTATAAGTGAAATATTCATCACCTACGTGTTCACGACCCTCTGGGTCTTCTGCTGCACTCGTTGTCTTTAGTCACAGGCTAGCAGGACTAAAGCTCTGATACCACTGTAATGTTACTAACTTTTCTAGTCTAGGAAATGTTGCTAATTTGTATGTAGGATCTATTGTTTACAACATATAAATGATCATACAAACAATAAATGGGACAAAGGACTGCAAAGTTTGTATTATGATATCTTTGCAGATTATAATAGGCCGAATGCGGCTAAATAAAATAACAACACTTGGCTAGATCAGAAGACAAAAAGGATCTTAGCTATAATACAAATAAGCAACTAAAAGATAATACCCGGAATATGTGAGTGCTACGAAATCAATGGGTGTGTTGGGAATATGGCATCTCTGACGGTAACTCTTGGAATTATGAAAAGTTCACACTGGGAGCTATACTTCTAGAAATGGCTTGGAAACTGTCCCAACTGATGTGCCCTACTCTAGTCCTCAGTATTGGTATCTTTTGCACCCCTCTGTTGACGAGTCTGGACCCTAGATGGATACCCCTGGGGGAATGCATCCCTCTTCTTCTCGCAAAATGTGTCTTAGTGATTCCATCATCAGAATCGGATGAGATATGTCTCCAAATGATTGCCTTGGTCTACTGGAAAATGGGTCGAAAGGTTTTCCATGAATCTATTCTGATGCTTTCTCTGGAACCCCAAATGTGCCCGCCAAATGTGTCGCACGTCCAAGTCTAGAAAATGCGTCCCAGTTGATTCCTCTGTTATAATTTGATGAGGAACCAGACAAAATATGTGCCTTGCCCTCCTCTCAAACGGGTCGGAGGGAAATCTCATAATTCCCCCTGGATGGGGTAAGTCGACGTAAAACCCTCTCAGAAGTTGCGCCCTCACTTTGGATGAATGCACCCTTGTTGTTGAACCCTGCGTAACTGTTGTTGAATAATGATGGAAGACCTATGTGATCTTCCCAGTGACTAGGATGTGTCTCTCAACACCGAAATCAACCAACTGGTGTCTTCCTCATGGAATCCAATGAACTAGCTCTCCTGAGATGCGCCTCTATCCTCAATGACAAGTCATAATCTACATAATAATGAATTAGGTTGCTGACCTTTCCTTTATAGATTTCCAATACCCTAAATCATTGTTGAAACCCTAATTCACTATTGACTTATATTTTTATCTCATACTGAATTAAAAGCGCTTTTTTTACCCTTTTTAGCTCAATGTCACGTTCCAAATATAACACCGGTGACTGAAGTGACCTCTAGTGACCCTGTTTACCCCTTTTTGGCCCTGGCTATAGTATAACGGGGAGGTTTATGCCATTAAGACTCCTTTCTAGAGCTCCTATTTGGAAAGGGACATTACAATAAACCTGATACCTTTCTCCTTCCTTTTTTTCATCACCTTTTGTGCAAGCCAAGAGAAGCCAAGCACCATCGTAGCTTCTGTAAAAGTACTGGTTTTGTGAACATGTCTACACAATTCTCTTTTGTATTCACTTTCTCAAGAGAGACTCCACATTCATCGATGACCTGTCTTAAAAAATGGTACTTGATAGGTATATGTTTTGTTTTACTATGGTAGGCTGGATTCTTAGCCAAGTGAATAACACTTTGACTATCACAAAGTAACTTTACTTTGTTCTGTATCCTTCCAAACTCACCAAGCAAACCTTTCAACCAAACTACCTCTTTGCAAGCATGTGAAGCAGCTACGTAATCTGCTTCTATAGTGGATAAAGCAACAATGTTCTGTAGCTTTGACATCCAACTAATAGCTCCACCTACAAGAGTAAATACATACCCTGAAGTCAACCTTCTCTTGTTCAAATCGCCTGCAAAATAAGAATCAACATATCCACAAACTAACTCACAACCACTGTTATAAGTGATATAGTAATCACTTGTGCCTCTCAAATACTGAAACACCCATTTCACTGCTGCCCAGTGCTCTTTACCTTGATTTTCCATATACCTATTGACAACCCCAAATGCATGTGAAATGTTTGGCCTTGTACTAACCATCGCATACATTAGACTTCGTATTTCATTAGCATATGTTCTTCGAGACATATATTCCTTTTCTTCTTTTGTACTAGGACATACAATTGAAGAAAGCTTAAAATGGGAAGCCAAAGGGACTGAAAATTGTTTTGCATTGTTCATACCAAACATCAAAAGTATCTTCTCAACATACTTATGTTGTGACAACCAAAGCTTACCATTCCTCTTGTCTCTAAATATCTCCATGCCCAAAATCTTCCTTGCTGCTCCTAGATCTTTCATATCCAACATCCTAGCCATCTGAGCCTTCAACCTGTTGATATTAGTTATGATTTTTCTTTCTAAAATCATATCGTCAACATACAATACTAATATAATGAATATGCCATTATTCAATTTCTTAAAGTAGACACAATGATCATACTCATTCCTTGTATAATTTTGGCTCACCGTGAAAGAGTCAAATTTATCGTACTATTGTCTGGGCGACTGTCTGATACCATACAATGATTTCTTGAGCATGTAAACAAATTTCTTGTTGTTATTCTGAACGAACCCTTCAGGTTGTTCCATGTAAATTTCCTCATCCTAATCTCCATGTAAGAAGGTAGTTTTAACATCTAGCTGCTCCAACTCCAAATCAAGTAATGCAACTAATGATAACACAATTCGAATTGAAACAGACTTAACAACTAGTGAAAAATTCTGATGAAAGTCAATACCTTCTTTCTGAGAATATCCTTTCACAACCAACCTTTCTTTGTACCTTTCTACCTTAACATCAACACCCTTCTCCAGCTTGTAGACCCACTTGCAACCTACAGTTTTTCTGTCTCTTGGAAGTTCTACCAGTTCCCATGTGGCATTCCTCTCTAATGCCTTCATTTCACCCTCCATTGATTCTTTCCATTTATCATTGTTAGAACCCTTCAAATCTTCCTGATAGCATGGAGGTTCATCATCATTGGTACTTAAAGAAACTGACGAAACAAAATCATTGCACCTTCTTGGAGGATTTCTGACCCACATAGACCTCCTTAGGGAAGTTTGTGGCTCATCCACATTCTGTTGATTGTTATCATCAACCATGTCTTCATCTACAGGAAACTCTTCATAAACATCTTCAGAAACTTGTTCATGTTCACTTTCATCTATATTTGAACTGGTTTCAAACTAAATATGTTGATACTTAGGTACTTCTTCTTGTTTCATTTCAACATCTACATATGATTTGATGAGAGATGATTCATCAAATATTACATCTCTGTTAATGGTGATCTTGTGGGCAGTAGGATCCCACAATGTGTACCCCTTAATACCATCACCATATCCAACAAAGATAAGCCTTTTTTATTTTGGATCTAATTTAGAATGTTGGTGTTTCAGAATTAGAGCATAGGCTTCACAACCAAAAACTTTAAGATTAGAATAATTACAAGGATGACCTGTCCATACCTCTTCAAGAATATTGCACTCTATTATTGTTGATGGTGATCGATTCACCAGATAACAAGCTATAGTTACTGCTTCTGACCACAATTCCTTCTGCAAGTTGGCGTTACTAAGCATACTCCTTGCTCTCTCTAGAAGAGTCATGTTCATGCATTCAAAAACTCCATTTTGCTAAGGAATATAGGTAGTAGTTTTATTCCTATCAATCCCAAACTCCTTGCAATAGTTCTCAAATTCCATCGATGTAAATTCACTACCATTATCAATTCTTAAACATTTAATGGACCTAACAGTGCTCTTTTTCCACTAAAGCTCTAAACTGCTTGAAAATAGTAAACACATCAGCCTTTGTTTTCAACATATATATCCACACCTTCCTAGAGAAATCATCTATAAACACAACAAAATATGATGATCCTCCATACAAAACAGTAGGGGATGGTCCCCAAACATCAGAATGGATATCGTCAAGGATTCCCTCATTGGTGTGTCTTCCGGTTTTAAATTTCTGCCTATTCTATTTTCCATAAATGCAGTGCTTGCATAAATCTAACTTTAAAGACTTTAGACTAGGAAGCAACTTGCGATCAGATAATACCTTCAATCCTCTTTCGGTCATATGGACCAACCATTGATGCCACAAATGAAAAAAATCACTGTCATTCTCGGATACAACTATCACATGATCTGACTCCGTTCTTCCTTCTAATAGAAACAGGTTACCAACCTTCTTTGCCTTCATGACTAGTAGGATTCCTTTCTAGACCTTCATAACTCCACCTTGAACAATATTTTTATATCCTCGAGTATATAAGACTCCCAAAGAGATTAGGTTCTTCCTTATCTCAGGTACATGTCTCACATCAGTTAGTATTTTAACAGTTCCATCAAACATCTTAATTCGAATGCTACCAATTCCCACAACTTTACATGATATGTCATTTCCCATGTAAACAATTCCATCATATATAGACTGGTAAGTAATAAACCAGTGTCTATGAAGACACATGTGATTTGAAGCACCATAATCTAATAACCACTTTTGATCATGACGTGAACCAATACTAATTGATAAAACTTCATCAGTCATACCTAAACATGTTGTTGAACCTGTTTCGGTTGCATTTGCTTCCTTCGTCTCTTTTGGAGGGTCTTCTTTGGAGGCTCGTTGTCACTTCCAACATTCCTTCTTCAAGTGTCATGATTTGACACAAAACCAAGACTTAATCTTTCTCTTTTTTCCCTTCGACTTTGACCAAAAGAAATCCCTCTAAACATGTCCTCTTTCCTTAGGTCTTCCTCTGACCACCATCGCCTTATATGTAGAGGTTTCAAATTGGATTTCTTCCTTGTTGCCTCAGACAGTAAAGCTCCAACAATAACATAAAACTCAATACTTTCTGTTAAACTAGAACTAATAGAGGTAACAAAGTGATCCCATGACTCGGGCAAAGAACACAATAATGTAATTGTCTTATCTTCAGATTCAAATTTTACTCCCATGCTTGTTAACTGGACTAAAAGAGTATTAAAAGTATTTAAATGATCATCTATTTTCATACCTTCCTTCATGCGCAAACTGTACAATTGTATTTTCAAGAAGATCCTGTTCATCAAGGATTTCATCATATACAAGCTTTCCAACATCGTCCACAAACCGATTGTTGTCTTCTCCAAGACAATGTTGAACAAAACATCATCTGCCAAACAAAGACGTATGACACTCAGGGCTCTCACATCGATCTCATCCCACTCTTCATCTGAAATGGTCGCGGTTTTATTTGATTTTCCCAAAAGATCCTTCACCATGCCTTGTTGCACGAGCACATCGTGCATCTTAACCTTCCAGCTTCTCAATTTTGAATTTAGCACTCTAAGTTTTCGTCATTAGCAAAAGGAAAAATTCCAAAACCATTGCTTATAAAAAACCAAGCCCTTTAAAATGTGGAGGAATAATGGTATAAACCCCAAAAGGTTTAATAAAAAACCTTTTTACTAATCTCACCAAATAAAATAAAATTCACCATTTTAAGCATCCACCCACTTGACTTGACTTGTTCAATCTTTCAAAAAAGCGAATCCATTTTTAAAAAAAAAGACCTTTAATTCCTTCATACCTTTACTTTTTAAAAAAACATACCTTTAATTCCTTCATACCTTTAAAAAACCATGCAAATGTTTTCTTGAAGGGAGATAGGCGCTCCTTGGAGTATTTAAAGGGATCACTAGTGGGAGGTCAACACTCCTTCACTATGGATGGGGGAGCGTCAATTTTCTAGTGCTCTATGGTGCATAAACCAAGTGCACTGATTTCACGAAAATTGGAATTTCATAAGTGTGAGAGCATTGGAAGGCCTCTAATACTACCTAGGGAGCGTCGATGACCTTCTACTCAATTCCAACCTATGTCACCTACTCAATTCACCTTTGCTGTCATACCAATTGTTAGAATTGTAAATGTAGAATACACAATTCACATAAGACAAACAACAATCAAGCAGATTAGAAACACAAAGATTTCACGTGGTTCACCAAATGTTGGGCTACGTCCACCAAGCATAGGTATCAATTGTCTTATTATTCAGATCATGAAGATTACAACATACTTTGAATCTCTCTCATATCCTCCATCACATCCTCCCATCTCTCATTTTTTCCTCTAGTGGAATACATAAATTTATATACACATCCCTATCCATATTCTAACTTGGTCTATTTAGTTGCAACCAACGCAGAATAATAGGACCCAAATCCATCCTTGGAAGAATTGGTTGTCCCCAAATTCCTAACACATCCAGCTTGATTGATTATCTACTAAAGCCTTATTCTCTGTGGGTACAAGAAGGCTACTAGACCAGTCTTCTTAACACAGTGACAAGAAGACTACTTGGTGCAGACCCCGACCCTTGGGCCAAGATCCACGCATGATTGTTCTAAATCTGCCCCTGAGCCAAATTGACTTTTCGATTCCTCCACAGGGAATCAAACACACACACAACAGTGTTTTCCACAGGTCCTTATAGGTATGCCCGTGTGATCAAACACAAAGCATCAACCCAAATCTCTTGACCAACAATATGATCGTTCCCTTAGCTGAATGGGGATTTCAGGTTTTGCGATATCATGATTCCTGTTGTCGAGTTTCTTGTCTCTTCAACCTTCGAAACCTGAAATGACGAAAACCCTGAAATCTTTGGCCGTGTCCTCCTCCACAGTTGTATCACATTTTGTGACTTCAAGAATTCTGGAGTAAAGAACCCCAGCCTCTTGTCTTCGCAACTGTCGAAATGCCAAACCCCGATGCGTTCAGCAAAGGCTGGCTCCCCAACGAAACTTTTCGTCGATTCGGAGTTTCAGACTTCACGATTTCACGAATTTGGCTGCAAGACTCCCAGTTCTTCAACCTTCAAAACTCCAAAACGGTCAATGAGGACTGAATTCGCCTATTGACGAAGACGTGCCAACTGTCTTTCCCCTTGTACTCTGTTTCCCATGTGGATTCCTGCCACCTGTCCACTCAATCTTTCCAGCTTTCGGAACTTGAGCAACCCTTCAACAACTGTTCCTCTATCACTTCAAAACCTCGAACTCCTAAATGGAACCTTCCACAGGATCAACGACTATAAGCCTTCGTTTGATTGGATGATGCACGTTATTTCGGGCTTCCGGGTACCGGGAGTTCGAAACTCTCAATCCCAAAATGCTGCCTCCTCTGCTTCTCGACACCCGAAGTGCCGAAATCCTAAAATCTACACCAAAATCCTGTCGCAACTCACGACTTCGGGATTTTTCACTCCACTATGTCCCGACTCCTTATCGTCAGGACCCCCGAAATGCCGAACTCCAAAATTCCAAAACACCAAAAATTCTATGCGTCGTCTTCACACACGATAATCCATTTCGCGATTCAGAAGTTCGATTGACCAAGGGATTTGGCTTGCACTCCAGACTTACAAACCCCGATTTTCCGAAATGATCTTGACGCTTGACGGTCACAATTAACGGTTGATGTGGAATCTTGAAACCAACGTAATGGGTTCGTCCAACCCTTATCCACCCTGCAACTCCTCAGGATCCTACGGTCCTCGCGACTTCACGAGTTCTCCACGGAGAATTTCGATCATCCGATTCACTCCTCAATGAATCTTTGTGAAACTAACTTAGCATCCTTCCACTAAGCTTAACTTCTATGCGACAGTTTCAATTTCTGTCTCCCTTTGAAGTGTTCAAAGGTGTTATCCCTAATGATATTTCACTTGTAACCTCAAGTCTTGAAAGGAATCCTGCACGCACTCTTTGCGGCAATCTTTCAAATACTTCTGTGTATTTGATTCTTCGACTCTGTGCACTCTCAACAACAACAATCTTTCACTCTTCAACCTTATTTGATAAATTCTAAGGCTTCAACTAGCCTGCGCACACCTTGCACAACTTTTGTCCTTCACCTCCACTTTCGTGGGAGATGAGAACAATGGTATCCCTCTCGAGATTTTTGAGATAAAACTCAGAACCCTTGTCAACGCACACCTTTTGGGCATTTCAATGCACTCCTTGCAGGAACTTCTCTCAGGATGAGAAAAAATTGAAACTCATTCTTTTCTCTCAAACTTCATACATTCAACATGAAATCACACATTCAACACAGAATAACAACAAAGGCATAATAGAGATAATAAAACAATTGTAAGCATACCATTCAACATATGTAAACAACAAACATCATAACACCATGAAATCTGAGTCAAAGCTTCATATATTAACTCAAATACTCCTGTACATGGGTTTGTCTCTACAACTCTCTGCTACAACTCTCTTTTTCTTTTATGTTCTAATAATACAATAATACAAGGGTGAGGGTGTTTATATCCGTTTTCCCTCCTACACTCTAAATTGTCTAATCTCTTAATTCCAATCTACCTACTTTCATTAACAGACTTAAATGCCTATTAGAATTTGACAGATGGGAGTAATCCCCCGCCCAGATCTGTTCATATCTCCTAGGTATAAATGAAAAGTATGTCTTCTTCCTAACTATTACATTAATGATTGTAAGTTCAAAATTTAAAACGTTGTTCATAAAAACATGCTCTTTTTCCATCTGCGCATCCAGCTGCTCCTTTGGCTAGACGCGTGCTTTTCGCTTTGTACAATGCTCTTGCATCATACTCCCTTGCTTGAAAATTTTCATGAACTACTGTTCATGAGCTCTTGCACGGTCTGTCCATGCTTATGAATTTCTACTTTATCTTCCCAACTAGCATCTTCAACTGGATGTCCCTTCCACTTGACCAAGTATTCAAAATACTCCTTTCTCCTGGTCTTTCTGTTGATCCTCTTGTCAATTATGTTTTCCATCTGCGGATTTTCAGCTACAAGCATTTGTTTTGTCCATTGTACCTCTTTCTGTTTCTCCTCTACTCCTTCTTCTTCAACTTTATAAGGGTACAAATCTGCAACATTGAATATCGATGAGATTCTGATCCCATCGGGTAATTCAATCTCATATGCGTTTGCCCCAAATTTCCTTATGACCTTGCACGGTCCAATCTTTTTCATCTTCAGTTTGTTATATGTTCCCCTTGGGAACCTTTCCTTCCTCATATGCGTAAGAATCAAATCACCAACTTCAAATTGAAGTTCTCGCCTGTGTTGATTTGCTCTCTGCATGTATTCTTGACTTGAACTCTGCGATCACTCCTTGACTTGGATGTGAAGATCCTTCATTCCTTCTGCAAAGTCTTCTGCACTAGCACTCCTGAATTCAGCTTGTTCCGAATATTTCAATTCAGAAACTCCCCTTGGCTACATTCCATATACAATCTGGAATCAACTCTACCCTGTGCTTCTGTTAAGTGAATCATTATAAGCGAATTCCACATGTGGCAGAATGTGATCCCATTGACTGTGGTGTTCAGTCACTAACCTCCTTAACAAATATCCCAAGCTTCTGTTCACAACTTCTGTCTGTCCATTCGTCTGAGGATGATACACTGAGCTAAATGATAAAATTGTCCCCAACTTCTTCCATAAAGTCCTCCAGAAATGACCTACGAACTTAGTATCCCGATCCGAAACGATACTCCTTGGCAAGCTGTGAAGTCTTATGACTTCCTTGAAAAACAGGTTCACAATATGAGTTGCGTCATTGGTTTTCTGGCATGGTATGAAATGTGCCATCTTTGAAAATTTGTCGACTTCCACAAAGATTGAATCATAGCCTCTTTGTGTTCTTGGCAGTCCCAATATAAAATCCATGCTCACTGCGTCCCACGACCTTTTTGGTATGGGTAATGGTTGATATAACCCTATGTTCTGCCTTTTCCCTTTTGTGTGCTGACAAATACTGCATCTGTCCACAAATTTCTTAACATCTGTCCTCATTCTTGGCCAAAAATATGAGCCATTCAACTTTGAGAACATCTTATCATGACCGAAGTGTCCGACCAATCCTCCACTATGTTTTTCCTTCAGCAGGTCCTCCCTCATAAAGCATTTTGGAATACATAACTGATTTCCCCTGAACAATAATCCATCCTAGATCATGTATTCAGTCCATTGGCTTTTGTCCCTGAGAACTAGATTCTCAGATGCCTCATATGCCTCCTTAAAATCTGGTCATCCCTATACATTTCTTTGAGGTTATCAAAACCCAAAGTTTTGACTCTGAATTCCTGCATCAACAAACATTTCATGCTCAAAGCATCAACAACTTTGTTAGCAATTCCAAAAATATGCTTAATCACAAAAGTAAAATTCTGCATGAATTCAACCCATTTAACATGTTTTTGGTTCAACTTCTCCTATTGAGTCACGAATTGTAAAGCATGATTATCGCTGTACAAAACAAACTCCTTATAAACCAAATAATGTCTCCATTTCTTCAGTGCTTGTATGACTGCATAGAATTCCTTGTCATATGTTGAGTACTTGATCTTCGCTTCATTCAGTTTTTCACTGAAATATGCGACCAGCCTGTCATCATGGCTCAAGACCGCTCCAATTGCAAATCCACTTGCGTCAGACTTGACCTGGAATTTCTTGCTAAAATTCGACAAAACCAGAATTGGTTGCTCCGTAATCTTCTTCTTCAGCAGGTTGAAGCTCTTCTCTGCTTCTTCTGTCCACTGAAAAGACTTGTGTCTTTTTTTCACTGTACCCATCATTGGTGCACTAATTCCACTAAAATTTCAAATGAATTTCCTATAGAAACTTGCCAAACCATGGAAGCTTCGAACTTCAAACACACTCTTCGGCGATGGCCAATTCTTAATTGCATCTACCTTTTCGGGATCCATCTTCAACTCATTCAAAGAGATAACAAAACTCAAATAAATGAGTTATGTCCTCATAAATGATGATTTCTTCATATTAATCAACAATTTCTCTTGCTATAATCTCCTCATCACTGCAGCTAAATGCCTTAAGTGTTCTGCTTCTGTTTTGCTGAAAATTAATATATCATCAAGATATACAATGACGAATTTCCCAATGAAATCCTTGAGGACTTCGTTCATCAACCTCATGAAAGTATTGGTCCCATTCATTAAACCAAATGGAATGACAAGCCATTCATACAACCCCTCATTTTTCTTGAATGATGTCTTCTATTCATCACCTTCTCTCATTTGAATTTGATGATATCCACTTTTCAAATCAATTTTTGAAAAAATCTTGCTCCACTCAAGCAATCCATCAAGTTGTCCATCCTTGGCAATGGAAATCTGTATCTGCTGGTAATCTTATTGATTTCCCTTGAGTCTGTACACATTCTCCAGCCTCCATTTTTCTTTGGGTTGAGCACTGACGGAACAACACATGGACTCAAGCTTTCTCTAATCAATCCTTTGTCCATTAAGTCCTGGACATGTCTCTTAATTTCTTCATTTTCCTGTGGCGTCAACCTGTATGTGGTTTTGTTTGGTAAATTGGATCTAGGTATAAGATCAATATTATGGCTTATACTCCTGATAGGCGAAAACAAACAAGGTAGTTCGTACACTACTATATCAGCAAACTCTTCCAGCAATTCATGGATTTCTTCTGGTAGATCATCTATCCTCGTACTGGTCAAAATAATTGTGGGCTTCCTGACCACAATAAATTGTGTGTCCTCCTTCTTCTTAACCTCCTTAAGAAGTTCCTTCCCACTCATGAGAAGTACAGTGTTGTTCATCTCTGCTTTCACCTCTTGGTTTTTAATCGGCAGCAACATGTGTGTCCTCCCATTTTTCTCCAGGGTGTACGTGTTCTTTCTCCCATCATGAATCAAGTTCCTGCCATATTGCCACGGTCTACCCAACAATAGATGACAAACATTCATGGGAATGACATCACATAATATTTCATCCTTATATCCTCCTATCTTGAATTCAACTAAACATTGTTTAGTGACATTTACTTGATGTCGTTTTTGTAGCCATGAAACTCTGTATGGGCTTAGATGTTCAACAGTCTCCAGCTCCATATTTTCTACCATATCTATAGATACGAGATTGTCTATGCTACCACTGTCCACTATGACCTTGCATACCCTGTCTTTGGTTTTGAAAGTAGTCTGAAACAAACTGTTTCTTTGGGCTGGGTTCTCTGCCTCTTTCTCTGGCTTCAAGAGAACTTTCATCATCATCAAAGATCTTTCGCCCTTAGCATCTTCTGCCTCAAAATTCCGTCCTTGAGCTTCGGCTATGTGAGTTTCACCACCATCTTTCTTCTTATCTGGACAATCATAGGATTTATGTCCGATCTTTCCACAAACAAAGCATTTTACTTCACTGCCTCTGCCTCTTCCTCTTCCTCTAGCTCGAGGAAAAGTATTTCTATTAGCATACTGCCCTCTTTGTGAGATTTCTCCTCTCTCATGTTGAGTTTGAGGTTTCTTCCCCTTTTCTTTAGGTTTCTGAGTTCTATCTTGGGAAATCGTTTTGCCTCTGGCTTGACTTCTACCTCGGCCTCTTTGACCTTGTTTTCGGCTCAGCTTCTCTTCAGCCTTCAGAGCCATCTGATAAGCATCTTCCACATTTCGAATGGTCATCATGCTCATCTCATCTTGGATGTCATATCGTAGACCATTCATGTACCTGACAACTTTTTCATCATCGCTTTCCCTATGACCTGCTCTGATGTTTATCTTGTAGAACTCTTCAGTGTATTCTTTCACTAACATCAGCTTCTGTTTCAAATTCTGCATCCTCCAAAACAGAGTGATTTGAAAATCCTTGGGTATAAATTTGGCTTTCATCTTTGCAACCATTCTATCCCAGCTTTTGATTTTTTGCTTTCCTTTGCAGCGTCTATCAGCCTACAGTTCATCCCACCATAGTGTTGTATGCCCTTTAAGTCTAGTAACAACATGTTTGAGTTTCTTGTCTTCTTCGACATCCTCATAGTTGAAGTATTTATTCAGAGCTGTAATCCAGTCTAGAAGCTCTTCAAAATCTAAGTTTCCCTCATACACTGAAATGTCGATTTTTTCTCTAGCACCTATCCTTGCAACAATGCTGAATAGGCGTTCATCCGCAACATCTTCGACTGCAACTTCTTCTCCTTCGTTTCCAGCTTCATTTTCACTGTCAACCTCGCTGATATCCCTATCGTCAACTATGCATCTCTGTGTTGTCTCCATGGCATCAAGTCTGGCACGTAACTCGCGCATTTCTCTTTCTCTCGCTGGATTAGGCATTGGCATTGGCCTGTCTCTTCTTCTCGACGGCATGGGTGTAAAATGTTCCTCGTTTCTCTGCTACAAAATAAAAGAACTTGTTCTGAGCTCTGATACCAAATGGTGCAGACCCCGACCCTCGGGCCAAGATCCACGCAGGATCATTCTAAATCTGCCCCTGAGACAAATTGACTTTACGATTCCTCCACAGGGAATCACACACACACACAACAGTGTTTTCCATGGGTCCTTATAGGTATGCCCGCGTGATCAAACACAAGGCATCAACCCAAATCTCCTGGCCAACAATATGATCGTGCCCTTAGCCGAATCAATATTTCAGGTTTCGCGATATTGCGATTCCTGTTGTCGAGCTTCTTTTCTCTTCAACCTCTGAAACTTGAAATGCCGAAAACCCCAAAATCTTTGGCCATGTCCTCCTCCACAGTTGTATCACGTTTCGCAACTTCGGGAATTTTGGAGTAAAGAACCCTGACCTCTTGTCTTCGAAACTCCCGAAATGTCGAACCCCGATGCGTTTAGAAAAGGTTGGCTCTCCAATGAAAATTTTCATCGATTCGGAGTTTCTGACTTCGCGATTTTGTGAATTCGGCTGCAAGACTCCCGGTTCTTCAACCTTCAAAACTCTGAAATAGTCAACGAGGATTGACTCCGCCTATTGACGAAAACTCCCCACCTGTCTTTCCCCCTGTACTCTGTTTCCCACGTGGATTCTTGCCACCTGTCCACTCAAGATTTTCGGCTTTCGGAACTTGAACAACCCTTCGACAACTGTTCCTCTATCACTTCAAAACCCCGAAATCTGAAATGGAACCTTCCATGGGATCAACGACTATAAGCCTTCCTTTGATTCGATGACCCACGTTATTTCGGGCTTCCGGGTACTGGGAGTTTGAAACTCTCGATCCCAAAATGCTGCCTGCTCTGCTTCCTGACACCCGAAGTGCCAAAATCCCAAAATATACGCCAAAATCCTGTCGCAACTCGTGACTTTAGGATTTTTCACTCCACTATGTCCCGGCTCCTTGTTGTCAGGACCCCTGAAATGAAAAACTCTGAAATTCCGAAATGCCGAAAATTCTATGCCTCATTTTCACACACGATAATTCATTTTGTGATTCAGAAGTTCGAGTGACCAAGGGATTTGGCTTGCACTCCGGACTTACAAACCCCGATTTGCCAAAATGATCTTGACACTCGATGGTCACGATCAACGGTCGACGTTGAATCTTGAAACCAACGTAATGGGTTCGTCCAACCCTTATCCACCCTGCAACTCCTCTGGATCCTACAGTCCTCGCGACTTCGTGAGTTCTCCATAGAGAATTTTGATCATCTGATTCACTCCTCAATGAATCTCTTTGAAACTGACTTAGCGTCGTTTCACCAAAATTAAATTCTATGCGACAGTTTTAATTTCTGTCTCTCTTTGAAGTGTTCAAAGGTGTTATCCTTCCTGAGCTTTCACTTGTAACCTCAAGTCTCGAAAGGACTCCTGCACGCACTCTTTGTGGAAATCTTTCAAATACTTCTGTGTATTTTATTCTTCGACTCTGTGCACTCTCAGAAACAACAGTCTTCACTCTTCAACCTTAGTTGATAAATTCTAAGGCTTCAACTAGCCTGCGTACACCTTGCATGACTTCTGTGCTTCACCTACACTTCTATGGGAGATGAGAACAATGGTATCCCTCCCGAGATTTCTGAGATAAAACTCAGAACCCTTGTCAACGCACACCTTGCGGACGTTTCACTGCACTCCTTGCAAGAACTTCTCTCAAGATGAGAAACAATTGAAACTCGTTCTTTTCTCTCAGACTTCATACATTCAACATGAAATCATACATTCAACACAGAATAACAACAAAGGCATAACGAAGAGAATAAAACAACGGTAAGCATACCATTCAGCATATGTAAACAGAAAACATCATAACACCATGAAATCTGAGTCAAAGCTTCATATATTAACTCAAATACTCTGGTACATGGGTTCTTCTCTACACTCTCTTTTTCTTTTCTGTGCTAATAATACAATAATACAAGGGTGAGGGTGTCTATATCCATTTTCCCTCCTGTTGTAATAGATATCAAAATTGACTGTGCTGCCCAAGGTACAAATTGATTCTCATTTGTTTACATCTGATCATGTATATGGTAGCACTGGGTCTCCTTCATAAGCGATTTTTGAAGAATGTGTTGCTCCACTTGTTGATGGTTTGTTCCATGGCTGCAATGCTACGGTTCTTGCATATGGACAGACTGGTTCTGGTAAGACATATACCATTGAGATAGAAATGTTCCAAGAAGGGGCCCATTTTTGAGATTGGTCACTTCATTTATTATTAGACTTCGGCATTGCTTGGAAAATACTTCTTATAAATTCCTTTGGATAAGCTTTTGCGCTATGAAGAGTGTTTCTATCACATCAAATTCTCCCGCATTATATAAGAGGTCCATTTACTCCTAGAAGTGAATATGCAGAGAGTTTTTTTTAGGGTTATTCTGCCTTTCCTAACTACATGCCCAATACGGAATCTTCAAAAGCTAAGGTCCGTTCTCATAGTGCTCCTAAGCAAAGGCCAAATTCTTATGAAAGGAATGCAGTGTCATCTAGGAGGAGGATGTCTTTTCAAGGAGCAGTGGATGACGGGTCAAGATTCACCAGTGCAAGGATGCAAAGGTCATCTTCTCATATCCCCTCAGTTCACAAAGGCTATCAGTATGATGGTCCAGTTATGCTAGACAGATTGAGAATGTCACTCAGGGATGGTCGATTTGAGACGGCTTCCACAACAAATGGTTACTACTAAATTCTTAAAAGTATGTTGAGAATGGTCTAACTATCTCTAATTGATGTCATGACACATCACGTCTCCACATAAGACATACGAAGGCTGTTATTGACTGCTTTGATTATTTTCTCTTCTATTTCTCTTACTGGAGGTGTGTGAATGTAGTAGAGGACACAAGGTAGTCCCTTAGAAAGTTTGCGCAATATAACTGTTGGTCCTCTGATTATTGGGGAAATTCTATTGTGGAAGTTATATGAGACACAGGATTATCTGGTGTTGTTGAGAGCATATGAGAGTATAGCACATAATCATGGATTACAGAAGCATAGTTGATGCGGCAATTGAATGATGGCCCAAAGTTTGGGTATATAGATTGTCTCGCTTTCTTTTCCCTGCACTGATTTTCTTTTTCAGAGATCTGGATCTTCTGATGCAACTGGTGTATGGAACGACGCAGAGTGTTAAGGATTTCATCGAAGAATATTTCAGGTTCGATCTTCATGACTCTGACAGTTCGACTAATTCTGGAAACGGTAGCCGTTAACACTGTCTATGCTCTGACAGATGCGGCGTTTCGGGTCTTTACGTGGATTCTACCTTGGTGACTTCCAGGTGCTTTGACAGATGGGACGAAAATTCCTTACAGTGGAACATTGTCTGGGAAGCATTTACGCAGCTACACAATTTTTGGTCTCTGTTGAAAGAATTCACGTCGCATCGACACCAACACCCAGAATCCCCATTGTGCTTGCATTTCAGTCTTCTGCATGGCGAATCACAGTAATTGGTTCGCAGACGGTGAGGCTATTCATACCAATTTTCTGGAAGGATACCAGAAAAAGCGATACAATTATTAGCTCTAATATTCCAATTGGAACGCGAAGAAATCTTGCATTTTACATAGGCCGTGCTGCTGGAGGTTCTTCAACGGAGTGGAATATGCATGAATATCTTCTCATCGAGGAGGAATGTGGAGCCTCAGAATCATTGCAGGATGCTTATGCTATATGTATAGTTTATGATCTCAAGAAATATAGCCAAGCATGCAAGCATGCGGAAGGGAAATACCACGCACCAATCGAGAATCTTTGTAACAATGTAATCGTGGCTCCATGTTCTTCGTCTTTGCCTCCTGGATTTAGATTTCATCTCACAGACGAGGAAATAATACATTATTTGAAAAGTAAGGTCTGTGGTTGGATCGAGAATGGCATTATTCCCGAGGTTCATATCTCCGAAAGGGAGCCATGGGACTTGCTCCCGTTTCGGACAGATTCTGAGTTTTATTTTTATAGCCCGAGGAAGAGGAAGCATACAAAAGGCTCAACAATACACAGAGCCACGAAAGTGGGTTTCTGGAAGGATGTCAGACAACGGTGTGAAATCCCGTGCTCAGATGGGCATCTGATCGAAAGGCGGAACAATCTTATATTTTACACAGGTCATGCCCCTCAAGGTTCTCCAACAGTTTGGCGTATGGATGCATATCTGTTCGTCGAGAAGGATGATTAAGATTTATGTAGACTTTTCACAACACGCAGCGGACCACGCAGAAGCGCAGGAGAGCAATGCCACACACAATTCAAGAATGATTTCTCCTCGGTCAATGAGTCCACACTCCATCCCAAGGTTGATATTGACGAGTCTTCATGCCCACCTTTGGAGGTTGCCGATTTTCCTGATATTGGAAACTCTCTAGACCATTCTGACAGAACAATGCTCGATAGGCATTTTGGCAAGCGAACTCATTCATCTGTCTGCGAAGCTACAACATCTCGGGAGAATAATTATCTTCACCCGAATCATTCAGATTGTCATCAATTCTATGATTTAGTTACAGAAACCAACAATTCTAACGGACAAGAAGAGGCTAGTCAAATTTCATTCAACAGTTTTGTTTCACAAGAGTGTAATTCTAAGGGTTTCTATGACTGTCCAGAAGCGCTTTTCTTCTATAACCCTTTTGTGAGACAGAATGAGCTGATAATTTGGCGTGCATGCTAACATGCTATGCTATTTAAGACATTCAGTGTGTTCAAACAATAATATATTGAAGGTTGTCCTCGGACTAACACTAAGCGGATTTTTAATCAGCACTCTAGCAGGCATTGTTATGTATGGCAGCAAGAAAAAAGAATGTGTCACAACCGAAAGCAATGGAATGGAAAATGAGCGAGAAAATGTTGTGGAGATGACGGTTAACTCAACAATTATCGTGCCAAATCAAACAAAACCCCGTGTCTTCAGTGTAGATGAGATGGCGGCTGCCACACAGCTTCAGTGAAATCATTGGAAAAAGAAGTTTCGAGACAGTTTACAAGGGAATTTTATCGTCTGATAGGGAGGTGGCCGTTAAGAAGCTGTGAGGGGCCAGAACAGTGCAATGTTTACCCATCATAAGGTCATGGAAAGTGCTGGTAGATGCGCAGGCGATCACGTTCCACATCCTGCAAAATCAAGCAAACGAAGCAGAGGAAAATGAAGCACCCCACTTAGTAACAGTTCAAAAGTGCTGACAGAGCATCTGGCAGCCGCAGAATTCCAGAGAAGGTGAACCGGTTCATATTTCCCGGAATGCTAAGAGTTTTATGTTAGAATTTTTCTCTTTTAAAAAAGTATGTACATAACACCAAGAAGGGGAGGTGCATGAGCCCAACACTGGGGAAAACCTCTATGAAGAGGGTTCCTGTTGTAATTGCTAAGATTTTGTAAGCCATTAATGTAGTAATAAAGAAGATTTTTTACTTGCGATTGTGAGATTCATCACGGTCGATTCTTTCAACATGTTCTTCTTCTTTTCAGTTGTGTTAAATCTGTTTGGCCTTCATTTATATGTTCCTTACTCACAGTTGAAATTTTCTTTACCATATCTTTATATCTTCCTTAATCCATCACGACTGCATTACATTTTGTTTTCTTCTAACCGATGTGCTTCGTTATACTTTAGTACGACCACTACTATAACGAATGGATTTGGGTTTTCTGTAATTGTTTATTGTCTTTCCTCTACACCAGCTATCAGCGGTGTAAGACCAATCTGCATTTTCAGAATTTTGCATATATCCTCTGCTTTGTCAGCCTTTCCTTTTTCTTTCTGCTACCACATCATGATTTATCAAAGCGCTGAAAGATAGACTTACTTTGCCTCACTTTCCGCAAGTTATTTGATCTCTGCTATTGTCTCTTTTATACGGCTTTCATTTGACTCCATGCCCAATGGACCATTTCCCTGGTTTAACCCCCAAACTCCAAAAATCCAAGACCATCATTTACCCATAAATTTGCCCACCTTTTTCACGCTACTTAAATTCCTTGTGACATTTTTCGAGAGATCCCTCTTGGGTTAGAAGAGGGCAGCTTCTAATCCAAAGTAGTTCGAGGTTGCCTCGGGATTGATTTGCTGCAACCCATTTCAGTTTCGAGTGTCAACACCTCCTACACTCTAAAATGTCTAATCTCTTAATTCCAATCTACCTACTTTCATTAACAGACTTAAATGCCTATTACAATTTGACAGATGAGAGTAATCCCCCCAGATCTATTCATATCTCCTAGGTATAAATGCAAAGTACGCCTTCTTCCTAACTATTACAGTAATGCTTTTAAGTTCAAAATTCAAAACGTTGTTCATAAAAACATGCTCTTTTTTTATCTGCGCAACTACTCCTTTGGCTAGACGCGTGCTTTTGGCTTTGTACTACGCTCCTGCATCACTACTAGAGCATTTGTGGTTTCTTTCCACAGAATCGAAAAATTCAAACCCCATCTTTCTCACATCCAATCTGATTGATTGTCTACTGAAGCCTTATTCTCTCTGGGTACAAGAAGGCTAGTAGACCAGGCTTCTTAACACAGTGACAAGAAGGCTACTAGAGCATTTAAGGTTCCCAGGTGGATCGACAGTATTATCATAAATCTTTCTTTCCAGGGAATCAAAAAATTCAAACCCCATCTGTCTCAGCTTATAGCAGGTAGCGTTTGCACACATGTACATCATCGCCAGAGTTCCCTTAACAGATGGAATGAATGAATCACTTTGTTTTTATGACATTGAGACAGGCTATTGCAGCAGAAAAACCGTTATATAAATATTACTCGATCATGTGAACCAAATTTTTGGGAATGGTAGTACCTCTAATATTTTGTTTTTGCATAGATAATATATTGATTATTGAGTTGCAATGCAATCTATACATGATGCTCGTTCAACTTGGTTTTTTATGATAGACTTGAGAAAGTCAATCAAAAATTTTGGATAAGCAAAGGTTATTGGCACAGTTATCTCCGTCAGTGGTGCAATGGTCATGACCTTATACAAGGGTCACGTTCTTAAGTTTTTATCACCTGGCGTTGAAGGCCATCGGTCACATCGATTTCTCAGCCGAAGAACGTTGTATTGGGCTGCATCTGGGTCTTTGGGAAAATCGTGACTTGGTCTGCAACTATTCTTTTCAGGTCTTATTCATCCACTGATATTATTCTTGTGAAATTGAGTGCAGTCACCTCTTCTGAAGAAACATTATCATTATCATTAGAAACATTGGCATGTCTTTTTGGATCATTATAATTTGGTATAATTACTATGAATTGGAAGCATAAGAAATCTAATTTCTATATAAAAATGGAGAATTACTAATTGTCTGGGATTATGTGGACAAAACCTAGGTTCAAATCCAATTGGCTGGGATTCCACATAACCTTATCCCAAAGTGCCCAGCTTTTATAAAAAATTTGAACCCTAAAAACGAATAACACTACCTCCTTAAGTTATACTCAGCATTACGAGTTAACTAAATTGAAATTGATTGAAATTAATATATTAATCAGAGGAATAAAGTGTTGCATGTTATTTACTTTACTTTGAGAATACAATATTCGGATAATGAGTTAACGTTTTGTTTTCTTAACTGATATTTTATTCAAATTATAGATTTTGATATTTTTATTACAGGTAGATTATACAATTTCATCCCAGTTGTTCGGGCAAATCAAAACAACCAAACAAAACTAATTTAGATAAAAACAAACCGTTCAAACAAAGTAATTTTTGATCGAATTTCTTATTTTTAGTTATTTTTTCCGAACGAAAACAAGTAAAAAGTACAAATGAAATAGACTTATTTTGAAAAAATCGAAATACAAGTATAGTTGTGATCGTTCTGGGAAATAAAAGCAAATGACTTGACAACCCAAGTTGGTAAGGAATCTGAGAACCATATTCAGTTCGGGGCATCACCATTTGAAAAGGAACAAACCACCGTTTAAAAAAGTCATTTTGGAACAACAATCATAATCTGAGCCATTACCATTAAATTGAAGTAGATCGATTCTAACGAAACTCTATCACTAAAAGCAGTGTTATTATTCCCTGCCTGAAAGGCCAAGGGCAGGGATTATAGCCATGAGTTCATGGTTGATTTGATATTAGTTAGTAGTTGACTTTAAAATTTCCCATAAATTATAATGCTTAACTTAGGAAATTTTTATTTATATATTTTAAAATAAAAAATATATATATTTGTTACAATTTGATTGGTTTATAAGTTTCAAGTGTTATTGCTGGCTTTGCGTCTTCCAATGTACTTCAATTAATGTTTACTTCACTTCTTTCCATATTTTATTTTGAAAAAATAAGTAAGTTGATTTTTTTGTCAATGGTGCATGTTTTGTGGAATCACGTGATTTGAGGACTGCGAATACTTGGTCTGACACCCTCATCTGCTCAGATACGGATTCATCGAACGCCTACAATACTTCATTTTAGTTTCCCGTCGTTGTATTTCTTTGCATTGATGTCAAATTGTACGCAGTTCCAAGTAATCTTTTATATATTTTAAATTCTTTGCATTGATGTCAAGAGGTAGCAGTGTAAATATTTAATGAATTTATTTTTTATTTTTTAAATTTTTATTTTTATTTTTAAAAAATATTTTTTTTTTTAAATCAAAATGTATTAAAAGATAGTAGTGTAAATATTTAATGAATTTATTTTTGATTTTCTGAATTTGTATTTTTATTTTACAAAAATAATAAATTTTTTAAATCAAAATGTATAAATAAATTCAGTATAATACTAGTTTAATTTAATAATAATAATTTTATTAATTAAGAAATTATAGTATTAATATAAATTATAACTCAATTAAATAAAAAAAAAATTGTGCTAATTAAATTCATATATTCATATATTGTTAATTTAATTTAAAAACAATAATTTTATTAATTAAAAAATTATAATATCAAAAAAAATTATAACTAAAATTATAATATCAAAAAATTATAACTAAATTTTATATTAATAGCATAAAAAGTTTTGTGATTTAACATTGGCGATCATGGGCAATGAGTCCCGCCCCAATCTCTTGTAGCCCATAATAAAGTCTCCTTAATTTAATATTAAAGTTTAAAAATGATCGAGCTTGGGAATGACGTGGATACTTCATAGGATATTTGATTTTAATGTCCTGGGAATAACATTACATTTTATTGTCCCCGAGGTGGGACAGCCTATGATCTGAGTGTACATTAAGCCACCATGGATGTTAAAGTCAATGGCTCAAACCCTGGGACAAAAAAAAAAGTCACGGCTGCCATCAAGTTAATCGGGTAGGTCCCAAGCATTAACTAACAAACAACAAACAAAAACATTAAGTATTTTATTATTTTGATTAAAAATTTGTTTTTATAAACAAATAAAATTAGAAAGATGAACAATCTTCATTTATTGATAGATATATAATAGTTTTGAAAATATATAAAAACTAATATTATCTTGGAACATAAAAATAACTTATCATTAATATAAAAAAATAAAAATAATATAAAGTTATTTTAATTTTTTTAAATAATACAATTAATTTAAGTTATTCACATCACATAATTTTTTAATTAATAGAAAGTTATTCTGTTTTTATTAACTTATAAAGTTGTTTTACTTTTTTAAATAACAAAAATTATTTTAATTTTTAATTAATAGAAAGGTTTTTTAATTTTTAAAAATTAGGTCATAAAGTTATTTTTTTTTTTAAATAATAGAACTAATTCCCATCACACAAATTTATATTTTTATTCAGATTATATTATCTTTCAAATATAGAGATATCTTTTATTATTTTATTTTAAATAAAATTTTAAATAAATAGATTTTAAAAATTTTAATAAAAGAAATAATTGCCATTATACATTTTTAATAACAAACAACCCTCAATTATTGACAAAAAATATTTATTACTTTTGCATTTAGTTATATTAAGTTTCATTGTTCAACATGTATTTCCTAATTAATTCGGCATATTGCACGGCTATTTTTTGTTTAGTAATACCATCAGCCCGTGGAGCATCAATAAAGTGGTCAATTATAATGCGACCTTTGTGGGCGTGATATCTCGACAGTTTTTATGTTTATTCTTATCCTAAGTTTGTGGTGCAATACTAAATTCTAGGAATTTTCAGTTGTGATATTTTGTAATATTAAATATAAATTTATTTGTGTGAGAATAATATTTTTCTGTCATTTTGAAATTATATTTCTGAGGTTTTGAAGGAGAATAATACTTCTTTGTTGTTTGGAAGGAAATATTTTGTTTCTAACCTTATATATATAACGGGAATAATACTTCTCTTTGGTTTTTACCTTAACTTCTCTCTAGTTTTAGGAAATTATTTTTGGTTTCTTTACCTCTGTTGAGAAATTGGACATGTGAAATGAGGGGAGTCACTTTTTACTTTGATTTAATTTTAATTTAAAATATATTAATAATATATTAATCTAAAGATATTTAAATATATTTTATTTATTTTTTATTTTAAGTTTCATAAGTAAAAGTTGTATATTTTATTTGTTTTTTATTTTAAGTTTCATAAGTAAAAGTTGATTTGAGAGATAATAATTAATATCATTATTATTAATTAAAAAAATATACTTTTTAGTTTTTAAAGTCAATCAAAAATAATAATTGTTACAAATTGTTTTCTCTTCTTTTCAATGAGCACTCCACCACCTATTCCAAAAACTCATCCTAATAAGGGGAGGCCCCCCAAAATCACCCTAGAGATCCTTTAAGATTATATAGAATCAATAGAAAAATGAGAGAAGAGAGAGATGCCAAAATCCAAATACAGTTAGAATCATTAGAAAAAATAAGTGAAGAAAAAGAAGTAAAACTCCAAATAGAACTAGAGGCAATGATTGATAAAAAAATTAAAGATACCATTCAAACTCATGATAGATTCTTACGGTTCAAGAGTGAATTGCAGACAATGAAGGATAGGATTCAAGAAATGGAAAAACATAAATAATCAACCCAAGAAGGAGGGGTTCAAGAAAATCACAACTTGAGAGATATGATTAAAGAGTTCGAAGAAAAACTAACCAACAATTTGACCCTCAGTAATATGTAAAACAAAATGGATATCAAACCCATCAAAGAGGAAATGAATAAGCTAATTGAAGTGGACAATGAACATAACAAAAGAGCATTGAACCTCATAATTTTTGGTATAAAAGAACAACAAGAGGAGGATACACTAACAATACTAAAAGAATGATTAAATAATAAATCACAAATTGATACAACTTACCTCATAGAAGCCTTCATAGAAGCAAAGAGGCTAGGAAAAATAATTGATCATAAAGATAGGTTGATCCGTGTCAAAGTAAGTTGTAATGACCATAAATATAGCATACTTAGTAAATATCAGAGCTTAAAAAGGTCAGGAATATTTATAAATGAATACCTCATTCCCGAAGACCAAGATGAATTAAGGAAGGAAGTTCAAAAGGTAAAAGAAGCCAGGAAAGAAGGAAAATGGGCAATAATTAGAAATCGAAAAGCTATTGTTAGGAATAGAGACCAGAAGGATAATAATAAATAGGATTTTGGGACACTAGGGATCCTTTTTTGGGATTGTCGTGGTTTTCCATGGCACAAAGGTCCTATGATAAGTTGGATCCCGAGTGATATTGATATTATCTGTCTAGTTCAAACTTGGGAGCATGAGGATTTTAAGGTCCCTAACATAGAAGGATTTGTCTTGTGGTCGACATGGAACAAAAAATCCCACCGTAGAGGGATAAGAGGCATAGCTTGTTATATTAGAAAGAACATTTCTCCTCAGATTCAACTTCATAAGATTCACACTCTCAATCAGTACATTTGGATAGAAATTTCAGGCACCAATGCTAATAAGATGTATATGACAATTTACTATTTTGCACCTATTAATTCTACTTTTTATAAGAAAAATAATCTAGATAACAATTTTCCATATAATAATTTACAGCAAGATATTTATTGTTTGAAAAATGAAGGTAATATCCTCCTTCTAGGAGACTTTAATGATAGTACAACAACTAAACAAGCTACTTTTTTAAATATTGATTCCAACCATAATCCTTTATGGCTAGATGAGGACCTTGTTTTATCTAATAGCTACAAAAGAAGCTCTGAAGACCTAATTGAGAATTTGTTTGGTACTGAGTTGGTCAAATTTTGCAACTCTCAAGACCTAATAATTTCTAATGGAGTAATGAAGTGGCCAAAATCCAACCAGATGACTTGTATTCATGGGATAGGTAGTAGTGTTTTAGATTATGTGATATCTGATATCCCCATTTCCAGCCAAATAGCAACTTTTGACCTTTTAAATGACTATGAACCTCACTTTGATCATAAACCTTTAACCCTAACTCTAAACTTTTCCATGCATAAGAGTTTCATTGAAGAGAATTCTGATAATCAAAGGAATTTGCGCTTTGACAAAAGTAAAGTTGACATTTTCTTAAAGGATTTAAATAGTATATTAAATATTCTAACTTATAAGGAAAACATTGAAGAACTCTATCATAATTTTACAACTACCTTTCCACTTCTATTAACAAGTTCTCTTTCGAGATGTCCTATAAAAAGAATAATAGAACGACCAATGCTTGGTATGATCAAGAATGTAAAATTTCTAGGAAATCCATTAGGGATGCTTCTAATGAGTCCTTAAAACTCGATAATATCAATACGTACAAAGCCCTAATTAAAAGGAAAAAAAATGCACTATATCAATAAAAGGAAAGAGAAACTTTCACAACTATATAAGTTGGATCCTAAAAAGTTCTGGAGCCAAATTCTAAATCGCAATACTAAAGAAAATAATAAGATTCTCTTAAGGGACTAGAATTCCCACCTTAAAAGTATTTGCGAGTTCCCTAATGCCATGGACACCATTCCTATTATCCCAACAAAGGAAGAAGTTTTTTCTTTAGAGGACATGGATTTCAAGGTTAAGAAAATTGCAAATGGGAAAGCTAAGGAAATTGAAGGGTACCAAGATGAAATTTTTAAAATCGAAGGGCCAATACTTATCTCTCACATACACAAAATCTTCAATTTAACACTCAAGCAGGGCTTCCCTAAACCCTGGACGCAAAGCCTAATTGTTCCTATTTCTAAAAATGGGTTAGAAACATTCCCTCTAGTTATATGACCATTATGATTAACCCGACTTTAGCCAAGTTTTATGGAATTATTTTAGAAAAGAAGATTAGCCTTTGGATAGAAAGTCACAGTAAAAGAGCTAAAGGCCATGTCGGGTTTAAGAGATATCATTCAACTGTGGACCATCTTGTTACCTTTAGGATCATTGCAGAGAAGTTCCGCAATACTAAAACCAATCTTTCTTGTTGTTTTGCTGACTTTAGAAAATATTTTGACATGGTTCCTAGGAAAAACCTTTGGAATAGGTTCAAAGAGATAAAAGTGCCTCTCGAGTTGAGGACTGTTGCAATAAGGATGTATGAGAACATTCTTTCTAAGTTTAAAAACATTGAGGGTTGGTCAAAAGTGATTAGCTGCAATATCAGAGTCAAACAAGGTTATCCCTTGGCCCCTACCCTTTTTGGCATATGCATTGACAAGTTAGAAGATTGCTTGGAAAAGCAGGTTGTGTCGGCCCTACTCTCACTGGTAGAGTCATCAATTTTATTCTTTATGCCGATGATATCGTTCTTATGAAAATGATTCCCTATGATCTTGAAAACCAACCAAGAATCCTCAAGGATTTTTGATCCAATATGGGTATGACTATTAATACTGATAAGACTAAGGTCATGATTATTAAATCCAATAATATCCCTTATGATACCTTCGTATACAACAACAACAACTTGGAGGAAGTGACTTCATACAAATATCTTGGAATTTATGTTCACCACAAGCTCAATTGGAATTATATCATTGAGAAAATGATTATTGGGGGATGGAAATCTTAGTATGGGATTGAAAAAATTGTAAATGAGTTGATCATTAGAGTTGGGATAAGAGGAAACTCCTCTTTGATGTTCGACAACACAAGTATTCCAACAGAGGATGAACACCTTCAGTAACCACTCACATAACCAGATCAAAAATCAACACACCAATGTTTTCACGTGGTAAAACCCCTACGGGGAAACATCCACGGCCCCAGCCAACGTGGCCACTTGGAGCAGTTTATTAATGCAAAGAAAAATATTACATAGATATTTTACAAGAGAGTTTCTCACAATCGATCATCGGCAAATGACCCTCCATGCTATTTAAATAGAGATCATGGACCAATCGGGTGTTAAGCCACGAATCAATGGCCGTTAAGATCGAGGAGAGTATGAACTGTC
>SNQJ01S0109214.1:0-25498 GCA_010110895.2 Picea sitchensis
TATATGGATTTTATATCCCACATTGTGGTGCCTAAAAGGTGATTAAGGATCTCCTAGCACTGGATACATGCTATGGTAAATCAATCCCTCTTACACTTCATTCACTTGGTTTATTTGGGGTAATATATGTTCCTTATTTATTGAATGATTATGTAGGGGTATTGTGGGATGCATCCCATTCCCAAAATTTAGGAAATGTAGTAGATGATAATGAAAGAACAACGGAAACGATCTCTATATAGAGGAAGGTCATTTCTTTAGTTGATAAAATTAGGGAAAGTAAGATAAACAATAGGACTAGTATAGTAAAGTTAAGGAATGAGAGGGTGGATGTGGAAATAGACTAAGTAGGTATAAATGAAAACACCCCACTAGTGTATGCAAAAACAACGTTGATAAGAAATTTTTGTAACCAATAAAATGGGGAAAGAAACCTTGATTTACTGGATGGAAAAACTATGGAAAAGTAAGTAATGGTATGTATTAAAGTTTTATATGATGGAAAGAGGCTTTTTACCTTTTTGTTCAAGACAATATTGTATAGGGATGATATTGGGAGAGGTTTATGGTGAAGCCTAAATTTGAAACTTTAAGAGTTAAAGAAAATTTGACCACTATTTTGGCTAAACTACCTTATCTCATCATGGAACTATAGGATTAACAAGTTGAAATGTAGGATGATAACAGCACAACTGAAATGATTCCCAAACAGACAGCACACCTTGAAGGATAAAATTAGGAGTAAGATAAACACTAGGGACTAGTATAGTAAAAGTTAAGGGAATGAGAGGATGGATGTGGAAATAGACTAAGTAGGTATAAACGAAAACACCCCACTAGTGTATGCAAAAACAACGTTGATAAGAATTTTTTGTAACCAATAAAATGGGAAAGAAACCTTGATTTACTGGATGGAAAAACTATGGAAGAGTAAGTAATGGTATGTATTAAAGTTTTATAAGATGGAAAGAGGATTTTTAATTCTTTTTATTCAAGAAAATATTGTATATGGATGATATTGGGAGAGGTTTATGGTGAAGCATAAATTTGACACTTTAAGAGTTAAAGAAAATTTGACCAATATTTTGGCTAAACTACCTTATCTCATCATGGAACTATAGGATTAACAAGTTTCTATGACATAAGTAATAGGGCAATGGAGTATATTACAATGGAATATAGAATAAAATGTGCATGGAAATCTCTAATCACCGGTTATGGGAAAACAATTCATAGATTTAGACCTTGGGGATGTTCTCCCGGGTGGCATTAAGATTGTTTCAGGTGGAATGGAGCCCATATTGTTGATGGACTACATAAACATACCTTTCATATGGATTTTTGTAGAACTAATGGCCATTTCAAATATTCTTGTCTAAAGAGGGGTTAGAATGACATGATAGATGATATGAGCCAAATGTTAATCCATTCTAGGTATGGTAGTTATAACTTAAGAAGATTTCATGTTCACCCAAATTATTTGTAGAAACTTGTTCCATATTGTAGGGAGAAATTCCCACATCCCAATTTTTTACATTGGGAAGAAGGAAGAAACAAAAACAAGTATACTTAGGAAACAACATGGAGAAAAAAAAGAGTAGGATCTCTGGAGAAATCAAGAGCAACTCAAACCCAACTCCGGACAGCCCGAATGGGGACAAAATCCCAGAACCACCATTTCGGACGCACTCTTCTCCTCACTGCAATTTTATGATCTGGCCTCCTTATTTTATCGTCCCTTTAACTCTGATCAAATCCTTCCTCCTGTCTTGGCCTCCTCACCCCTAGCTCTTCCTCCCTTGGCCCCCTTGCTTCCCAACTATTATATTCTTGACAATGAGTGCAAGGTCATGTTCTCAGCTCTGTCTCTCCTTCTGTCACATGAAATACCAACCTGGGTGGATCTTAATTTCGAGTGACGTATGGCACGAGTCATGTCTTTGGTTTGTTTGAATTATATTTTTTTTATTTTTTAATTATATATTTTATAAAACTAATTTATATTTAATTATATTTAACACATATAATATAAGGTATAGTGGGTGTGATGGCCCATGGTTAGTGGGTCAACAAATTAATGAGTTAGTGCATTAGTGTGTAGTGGGTTGAGCTGCAGATGTTAGTGTGTTAGGGGTTAATGTGTGAAGGGTTGAAGAAGTGGGTTAGGGATTGGTGGGTTGGTGGGGTTAGTGGGTTAGGGGGTTAGGTGTTAGTGGATTCAAGGTTAAAGGTTAAGGGTAAGGTTGTTGGTTATTAGTGGATTAACATGTCAAAGGATTATGTATTAGTAGGCATGGCTTAATAGGTTGTACCTCTAAAGGGTTAATGGTTAGCAGTATGTGGCTAAGGTTAGTAAGTGAATGTGGGTTATGGTTCACGATGTCACTAAGTGAGTCCCAAAGTTAGTGGTTCAAAAGTCACCCAGTGAGTTTGTTAGTGGTATAGGGGTTAAAGGGTTAGTGGGCTAGTGGTTAGGTGTGTTGTTTTGTGGTTGTTGGGTTAGTGGGTTATGGGGGAAGAAGGGTGGGTGTGATAATGGTTTACAGATAATGGCTTAGGTCTCACTAGGTAATGGTTTAATGGTTGGAGTTACGCTAGAGGCATGGGCCATCGGCTAGTGATTTGGAGTCCAAGTAGAGCTAGTGGGTTAGCTGGCTCAGGCCACCAGTGTGTGTTAGGGCTGTGGAGTTAGTGGGTTAGTATTTTATCCTATATAATGGGCTTGTGTGTTCAACATTAGGGGCCATTACTCACAGGTTGGGGCTTAATACTAGGTTAGATGTTATCAATTAATTGTCAATAGGAGTTAGTAGGTTAGATGTTAGTCACTAGTTCTCGTTTGGGGTTAACGGACAAGTGACCAATAGAGGTTGGGTTTTAGGGGTTATGGAATTCTCTCTTGGTGGTTTAGGGACCATTAGGGGATATAAATTTAATTGGTTGTAAGGGATTACAAATCTCAAATTAATAATTTAATAGGTTAGTAAGGCGTAATTTATTATGTTAGTGCTAGTGGGTTAGGATTTAGCAGCCTAGAAGTTGTCATCCAAATTTAGTGGCTATGGGATACTTCCATCCATGGTTAGTGGGTATTAGGTGTGCATATAAGCATCTTTAGGTTAGGTGAGTTAGGTATTAGGGATCAAGGATTAGTGGGTTATGGTCAGTGGATAATGTGTGTTGGGGATTAGAAGTCAAAGTGTCACATGTTAGTGTGTTAGGGATTATGATTTAGTGGTTATGAGTATTAGGTTAATGGTTAGTGGGTTAGACATTAGAGTGTTTTTTAGAACTAGAGGAATTTGTACTCGGATTACCTAGGTGAGACACTAAAGTTCAAATCTAAGCATTTCCACTATAACCCCTAGATTAGGGCCAACAACTTGCAATCCAATGCCTAGCACAAACTTATGACATAAAAGAGTCAAGAAGTTCGAAGAAACACATGCAAGGGGGTCCCACTCATGGGTGGTGTCTACCCTTCTAGCCTTAACACAACAAGCCAAAATATCATTGTGGATTTGGACCTGGGTGAGGAGAGTGAGAGACCTACCTCCCAACCATTCAGGTCAGGTATTAGAGTGTTAATATGTAGGAATGTAAGTGTCAATGAGTTAGTGGTAAGTGTCTTAAATGTTAGGGGTTAGTAAATAAGTGGATTAGTGTTTAGTTCATTAGTTCATAATAGGTACTTAGTGGGTTAGTGCGTTAGGTTTTAATGTATTAGTTCTTAATGGTTTAGTGGGTTAGGGATTAGTGTGTAGGAAATTAAAGGTTAGTAGGGTAGTCTTAATGGTTTTGGAGTTCAAGGAGGTTAGTAGATCAAGAGTTAGTGGGTTAAGGTCCATTAGGTATTAATGGGTTTAGAGGTTGGGGGTTAGTAGGTTATGTAATCTAGGTTATTAACATAAAATAATAATTGACATTTAAAAAACTACTATTTGTTAAAAACTTTAATCAAAAGTTTTGATGAGCCTATTATTTTGTTATTAGTGAGAACCATGACCAAAAGGGATATCTTGATGGAGAATGAGGCATGTTAGGCATGTTTTGGGTCTCTACTTATGATGCCAAAATGCTCATACTAGTGTTTCAATATGTTGTCTCATTTGGGATGTTATCAAAGTTGTTTGTTATATATATTAAAGTAGTAATTAATATGACAAACTCTCTTTTAATGTTATAATAAACATAATAATATATTATTTTAGATGTTAGTGTGATGTAAATACAACCCTAGTTATGTAAGTAGAAACACTGCCCTAATTATTAATAATGAGCATTAAAATGAAATAAAATCAAGCTTCAACAGACATTTGTGTCAAATTTTTCTTTAGTTATTGTTTTCATTTGTGTCACTTCCTTGGAAATCTTGTAATGATTGTCCAAGTTTTAGTTCCATAAAAAAAGCACATAAATCTATTATGATGGATGGGACTAGACTTGTAACCAACATTGTGATAACTAAACCCGTACCATTGAGGGCTGGTGGACTAAAGGGATTAGCTTGAAAATGGGAGATTGTTGATTGTGACCCAATATTTTTGGTATCCTCCATTGATTAGAATTAAACAACTTATAGCTTTCGTGAAATCCAATTGTGATATTTTTATAATCTGAACTTTATTCCTTTGGTACGAGGTGTCATGAAGTTTCTGGGGTTTTGTTCTGTTGGTTAGAAGTGTCATTCCATTACCATGCTTTATATCATTAATCTCTTGAGGTGAAAGCTAAGTATAAGTTTTATAGTTGTTATAAGTTTTAGGGATTAGAGTTGTAGTGGTTATGTCTTAAATTATGGGTTATTTCTGGGATTCATATGGTTAGGAATGAGATGGGTTATAAGGTTATGGATCAAAGGGTATAGGAATCCATTGTTATTTTAGTTAGATGCAATAAAAGGTGTAAGGATTAGATATTATATATGTCTTTATAGATACCAAAGGTTCTATTAGTTGTTAATGGGATATGGGCTATTGAGATTATAGATGCAGTGGTAGAGCAGTGTTTAGCATCCTGGCATGATAGGAGACCTAATGATTCAAAGAGATCGGGTGAGTCTCATGATGTAAGCCCTGCTGTTGGTCTTGTTGTCTCTTGAAATATTTTTTTCCCAAATTATGAAGCCATTAGGTGATAGGATGGATCACTAGATGAAAGATTTTTGAGTTAAATGTCTTTAAGATCAGATTTAGACTATTTTTTCAAAAAGGATGAGTTTGTACTTTATTAGAAAAAACTCTAAAATTTCACCTCTTCACACAGCCTAAGGGCTATTTTCAAATCATTCTAAGATGTCGAAAGTTGTCACTTTCAGCAGCTAAAACAACATGTGTGAGGCTCTCTAAGATTTTGAAAGCATAGAGTTGGCTAACGGTCAGACTATCCCATCAGACTCTCAAACCGCCAACAATACACAACATCATCATCCACATCAATTGGACTCATGTATCATGATATGATCTTGGCAAGTGATGTATGTTTGATAAGATTATTTGGTGAGATATATTTAACCCTAAGCTAATAAATCTGATCACCATAAGATCGTATCATTCGTTTTACTTGATCTATCACATTGTGTCTATCCTAATTGAATGATGCAATCATCATTATGAACTGATTTTCATTCTATAATTAAGTGTTTGTTATAAAACCGCCATCCATATTTCATACATCCTCCTCTATTTTAAGCCAAGTTTTTCCTCTATCAACGCTTCACCGCGGTTCCACCAAACCTACCTTTTGGTAAGGATTGATTTTGCTTTGGTGATGAAGAGGGAGGAGATCCCTCAGAAGGAGCTCAATGATAACATATTATGAATTCACCCCCAGGATTTGATAGACTGCATTTACGTTACTACGTGTTTGTGGAAAACAGGTTTCATCAAGGTATTTAGGCATTTGTATTGACTCCTAATGGAGCTAAGGCCAAAGTTGGAACAATGAAAGAGTTTGATGAAGCAATTGTTGCAGCAGCAACGGAGATGCCTAGGACTGTTGAAATATGGTTCAAGTCAACCACTACCAAAGACATTGAGTTCGGGTCTTATCTCCTCCCAAGCCTAAAACACAAAACGTATTTTACTTTGAAGAAAGACACCTTGAGATCTACTTGAAGAAAAAGTGTCACTTGCTCAAATCCATCCAAAAGTACATAACATGTGAAGGCAGATATGGTAGAGCAATGTTCTACCATTTCAAGCTCATGAACCATTTCACAAGTAGATTTCCTTTGAATCTTCCCTTCTACCTTCACAAAAGCTTGACAAAAATGACACACTGTGTCCAGCCATGTCTAATAAGTGTGGATCTCTTTCTCACTACAGCCTTATCAAACTCATAATTTTCAAGAATTGTAGAATTATGGATAGAGTTGGGAGTACTTTTATGGGGTGAATTGTCCAAACCCCATCCCAAAGACAAAATAAAACTTCAGTTTCATTAATTATTCAAACACAACATATGTAAAGTAAAAGAAGATCCATTTCCCAATAATTGCAGAGGAGCCAACTTCTTCCTCCAAGTCCAAGAAAGATGCTTGATTAACCAAGCAAATGTAAGGGAAAAACTAGTGCCTCTGCAAAACGTTTTGAATCTTCCTATTCAGATTCAAAGGAGGACTAGAGTCAGAGAAGGAGATAGCCTCGAAGATTTTTGAAGAAGCACATCTTCAAACAATATAGTTTCCGCACTGAGATTCTGGAAGCATCAACAAGAAAGAAGTCAGCATCAAAGATTGAAAAGCTTTAAAAATATATATATCGAGATGAACTTGCTTGAGAGGGTCATTAAATCCAAAAACCAGACTATAAGAAACACATGAGATGAGGTAAGAGATTGTTTTGAAAGATTAGCTAAAATGCATGTAAAGGAACAAAAAAAGGAATAAGAAATTGCTCAAGGAGAATCGTAGGTTGCTTAAAATGGATATAGGTTTAAGGATCAAACTAAGGCTTAAAAACGCTAATCCAAGAGAACATCCTGGTTTAAAATCTCTGTTGTTGTTGAGAACCCAAACACAGATCCTAAAGAGTAGACAAGAAAATCCATTAGAAAACCAGATTTTCAACATCTTATTCATACTTTACTGTTAGGCTACCCAAAGATCTATTTCAACTAACCTAATTGCTTTTTCACTGTAAGCTACCGGGAAAATCCAGAAACCCGCGTATCGCTCATCTTTTTCTCATATCGAGATTTTTGTTTCCAGACTATCCGGGAGGGGTTCCAAATGAAAGATAACTATTAAAAGGATACATATCATCATCCATTTAAAGTTTTGGAGGGCCATTTATGGCAAGAAGGTTAAGTGGTTTTCCATCTCTTTCACAAAGAAACCGCCATTTACAAAACAGATTTCCTGAAATTCCTTTGTCATCACTAAAAAGTACATACATATCGAGATAGTGTTAGGAATACAAGAATATTGGGTTAGGAAGATCTAGTTGATATATTGGCCCTAAATCAGACCAGGATTTATATAGACATAATTAAGTTTTGATTTTATCTTTTAAATATATCAGATCCATTTTTATAGGATATTGAACTATTATGTAAAGGCTATAAACCCTATTACTTTGAAAAAGTAGGGGGGGACTTGGGATGACCAAAATGTAAAAGTGCTAGCCTAAATGACTTTGAAGGAATACAGCAATTGATTTCCTGCATTCCTATGTTGTGTTTTATGGTGAAGCTTTCTCCTGATGTAACCCCATTATTTTATATATTCACATGATTTTATTTCACAGTTATTCATTGGAAGATACAAAGGATCGTTGCCTTTGGCACCTTGTGCTCGCTCGAGACAATATCTATGTTTTCTTCCAAGTTTTAAATGTAAAATTCAGATATACTCTGCTCTAAATTTGAAATAATTTTCATTTATTCTCTTTTCACTGGTAAGCTCAAAGTATCCACTAGCATGATTACCCTGCTTGGTCATGATTTGTCTTGGTTATTCATTTATCATTGTCTTTACCTGACTCCATTTTTTCCCAATGGTCCTTTCCATGTCTCAACCAAAACAATTCAAACCATAAACAAAACCCTAATCTCCAGATACTAGCTCAATATCCCTCATCTCCCAAAAATCTGACACAGAGAGTCCTCCTAGCCTTGAGACAGATCCAGACTTAGTGGTT
Organism: Picea sitchensis; assembly: GCA_010110895.2. NCBI lineage: Eukaryota > Viridiplantae > Streptophyta > Pinopsida > Pinales > Pinaceae > Picea > Picea sitchensis. The sequence continues at coordinate 8,142 of SNQJ01S0109214.1, forward strand.
TTACAAGCTGCTCAGGACTGCCTCCACAGCCTGGGAAAATTACAGAGTGCTACTGGGAGGAGTATTAGTGTTTATAAGCTTAAGACTCTAGCGGCCTTTAAAGTTTAAATTTTGTTGAAGACTTGATTACATATATAGCATCCAACCAAAAAAACCATCTGGTCAAAAGAAGTGTTAACATTTCTAGGTTTATGAGGATGACCATGCTGAACTCTATAGGTGAAGAAGCCAAAAATAATCTTAGGAAAGATAAATACATTTAATATATGAGAAGGAATAAATCACCGAAAATTTTACAACCCAATGATTCCGGTTACAAGAAACCATATGTGGAGTGGTTCAATTACCTTGAATACTAGTCCGCATCTCTACTAAGCATCTACACAGAGTAACACTAGTGATAGAAACCAAATGTCAATGTAGTCAATGTTTTAGCTAAGATAATAGTTATAGTTCCCCTTTCAAAGATAATCAACATTCCCTCACAAATGGACAAGGCGAAGAAGTATCTTAATCTAGAAGCAACAAAGACCAAACCTTAATTTTGAAATCCATTCAAGATAGGAAAAACATGAGTCAAGCACCTTTCTTCATAACCTTTAAAGCCCAAATGAAATATCATTCAATGTATGTTGGATTATAGGGTCTCAACCAATATAATTTCATTGGGTAATTCATGAAACCAATTAGGTCAAAAATACCACAACACCACATTGGAAACCCATGTGGTGTGGATAGAGAGAAATCAAGGGTTGGTCTTTATCGAGGATCCGGAATTCACCCAACAAGATATTCTATTATTATTTGTATTGATGGATGACAAATGGAGACAAAATTCAAATGCTTGGGGAATGTTATTGTTTGAAAATTGGGCTACATGTTTAGTCGGTAATATTCGAATGGATTTATCTTATGCAACCATCCCAACTTGTGAGGGTAATTATTTCACACTTCATAGGGAACCAACAATGAGATACTAAGTTGAATATCAATGATTAAAATCAATTAATATGGGAATAAAATGATTAAATCAATTGGGGAATCTAATATCATTATATTAAAAGTAAAATGAGCATATATGCCTAAGAATTGGGGAAAGAAGAATGCGTAGTCAGTAATATGGGATTCATGGAACTATTTGATGATTTCGTAATTGAAGTAGTTCCTAGAGAGAAAATTGTGTTGTTGACGCACTTGTATGAAATATATATCTACTTTGATCAAGCCCTAGATGATCAAAATATGAATATCACTACTCAGGATTAAAAAGATCTAACATTGAACATCCTAATCCTGATACTTTCTGCAAGCTAGTCGGAGCATTCACCAAATACAAATATGAAACTTGGAATCATTAACATATCTACTAGAACATAGAAAAATAAGGTTTATAATCCAAGGATGACTCGATGATGGAATAAAGTGGGTTACCAAATTGGTGTCCATAAACCCTCCTATCAAGTAGAGCAAGGCATGCGGGTATATTCATCAGATAGGTACCCCTGCTTACAGAACTATTTGTACCCCCAACGCTAGTCTCATTCATAGGTCCATGTTGTCATTGTCTAATCCTCATACAATTTTCATTCCTCATTCCTCGACCTCATCTTTGATCATGTATTATCCCCAAGTTTCATATTTGTACAAAATTACATACTCATCGCATAAAATTATCGAATTTTAACGCTACCCATATAGCAAATTGTCACAAGATATTTACATCTGCCTCTCATGATATCAAAACATGCTTGATTCATTTCATATTATGATGAACAATTTGAAATTCAATTGATACTGTAAGCAATTGGACCCTTCACAAATACATAGAAACTGAATCATTAACATATTTACTAGAACATATGAAAAATAGGTTTATGGTTTACATGACGAAATGATGATGGGGATGAAGAAAGTGGTGTGCTGCCACCAAATTTGAGTCCAAAACCCTCCCATATCATTAAGGCATGAAGGTCTATCCATGAAAAATTTCTGCTTACAAAAACTGCTAGGCCTCTCAAATCTATGCCCATTCTGTCCATAAAGAGCCTGTCTAGTCCTCGCACATCTTTCGGCCTTCCTTCACTGCTCTGCCTCATTCCTTTGACCACAGGTATCCCAAGATCCATTATTTTTGTACAAAATACATACTAATGGTACAATTATCTAATTTAACTTTTTCGTCATATAGTAGTGGTTGTAAATTGCTCTAGGATATTATTTACATTTGTCTCTATTATGACGATATCAATACGTTTGGTCATTTCATATTTGGTTTAAAAACTTGAAATCTCAATTTGATACTTTGAAGTACACTTCCTGGTCCTTTAGTCAAATACAAATATGAAACTTGGGAATCACACACATATCTACTAGAACATATGAAAAATAGGGTTTATGGTTTCCATGATGAATTGATGATGGAAGAAAGTGGGTGTGTCAACAATTAGAGTCCAAAAACCCTATATAGAAAATTATAATAGTCTATCCATTAGACAAATTTTAGTATACGCAAACCTGCTGAAAAAATTTCAACGCTGATCCTGAGTTCTCAGTTGTGTCCATAAGTTGTTCTGTATTTGTCCCTGAATGGTTCTCATGCTTCCTTTTAGTTCTTTGGACCATGTGTGTCCCTAAGATCCATTATTTTTTGTACAAAATAACATTCTAATGGCATAAAATTATCAACAAACTTTTTTCTATCGATAGTATAACAAATTGCCTGCAAGATTATTTACATTCGTTTATCTTGCGACGATATCAAATGTTGTTTTGATTCATTTCATATTTGGTCTATCAACTTGAAATCTCACTTGATACTTTGGTGTAATCTATCTCTGACCTTCTAAATAAATATCACAAGGAACTTGGGAATCATTAACATATCTACTAGAACATATGAAAAATAGGGTTTATGGTTTCCATGATGAATTGATGATGGAAGAAAGTGGGTGGTTACCCAAATTTGAGTCCAAAAACCCTCCCATATCATTAAGGCGTGTGAATAGTTTATCCATGTCAAATTTCGGTGCAAACAGAAACATTTTGAAGTAATTTCAACGTTGGACCCATTCGTAGGTCCTTGTTGTTGGTGTCTAGTCGTCGTGCAATTTTCGCTCCTCCTTCATCATTCCTGCCTCATCTCTGACCATGGTGTAGTCCCCAAGATCCTATTTTGTTAAAATTATACTCAATGGCAACATTTAATAAACTTTTTCATAGTATAGCAACACACATGAAGATTATTTATGACATTTTCTCTTATGGTTGATATCAAACATGCCTAGATTCATTTAATATTTGGTTTAACAACTTGAAATATAAATTCGATACTTTTCACACTAGCTAGTACCTTCAATTACAAATATGAAACTTGGAATAACTAACATATCTACTAGAACATAGGAAAAATAGGTTTTATTTATGGATAGGTGAACATTGACAGTAGTGGGTGTGTCACTCAAATTAATTGAGTCCAAAAACCCTCCCAAATAGTTAAGGTACAGTCCATGAAAACTTAGCATACATAAGTCTTTATTCTTTTTCAACTAATTATGTAATCTAATCTCACCCTACAGATTCAAATAGGCATTAATATTGGTGAAATCTTATACCATCATGATGGTATAAAAATGAAAGATTTTGTTTCATTAAGACACCATCCTCACATCAGGGACAACTATGTGAAGGTGGAAGCTCACATAGGCCCCTCCCTTCCCCCTCACATCACTCTCCATCCCCCAATACCCAACATATAAAAAAGATAACAAACAAAAAAAAAAAAAAAAAAAAAAAAAGATTCATGCATAGAAACTACAAAAACAAACAATTTTAGGGTTGCACATGGAAATTCTATGTGTTTCTAATGATAGTTTTTAGGCACTACCACGATTTTAGTACTATATATTGGATAACTATTTTTTTTTTAATAATAATTAAACATGTAACCAGGGATATAAAAAATACAGATAAAAACTAAAAATATGTAATTAACTCCAATAAATTAAAACAAATTATTTTTAAGAGAATACAAATTAAAAATATTATATACTGTCTAATCCAACCTCAATATTCTAATCAATTCCATTTGATCTTCTTCTTCATACAAGTCTACATTTGTATCATATGGTTTAGAATCAATTTTGAAAGGATTGAGGATATCATCATTGTCATCAACACACAGCATATTTTCATCTAAAATACTACCAATAATATTGAAACATTGTTCCTAATACCAGGATCAAAGATCTTTAATCTTTTTCATCTTTCTCACCTCCATGATCTTTCTTTCTTCGGCTCATTATTAATTGTCAAATCATCTTCTGAGTCTTTACACATTTATCATCTTCTTCAGAATTTAGGTATACTCTAATTGGTCTTCTTTCTAATCAGACATCTAACAACAAATGACCAATCCTTTTCACCTAGAACATTTGAGTAAAAAAACATGTTCACATTGGCTTGGAAAACATATAATATCATCATCGATCCTTTCAACATCGTTGTTTTAATCATTGTAGCCCGCTGATGTTGAACAACATTTCATCATAGTTCATGCATTCATATTCCACCATTTGACATCAAATAGAACTAAATTGAAGGTTCAGGTGTCACACTCAAGTATATCATTGAAATACCCATAGAATTTATTAATTTCAGATGTCTGCCACCTTCTAGAGGAACATTAGTAAACTGAAGACAAAATTTATCCCACTAGAAGTTTTCCTTGTCCTAATATATTTGATGCTAAATTTCACACCATTGCACATATAGTTTTATGGTGTTCTTGAACCGCAATATGTCAGATATAAAGATGTATCATTGTCAATTAATAAATTAACACATATTTATATAACTTCAAAGTATCTCAAATATAGTACACATGTAGTCACATTTAGTATAATATGTACCAATCAATAAAATAAGTGAAATTACACCGACCATCTTTCAAACCATGCTAGATCAATTTCTCACATAACATTGGTCTCTATTTTCATAACGAGCTGCCTCTAACCAATTCAGACAGTCATTGACATGATAACCTGCCTCCATTATGTTCTTTACATCTTTTCATCCATACATTCATCCAAATACACATCTAATGTATAAAAATGCAAAGGCATCCCACTCTAGGAAGTTCAAAAACACACACCACTAATATTAAATATATGTTCCAGAAAATATGTCTGCAATTATAATATTTATTTATAAGAAATAAATCATATTAATAGGCGAGACAGAGTATGATCATATATAGCACACACAAAAACTTTATATGTATTATTAATATAAATTTTCACAATTATTAATATATTACCTCATTTTTTCACTCTACCTTGCCCCAACAGATGCTTCCGATCTTCAAATTTTTTTATGGAATTCACATCCCAAATATGATCCAATGCATGCATAGTTGGCTGTCATTAATTTGTGGAAGTTACCGACTATTGATACACCATGGATTGACAGCACCATAGTATCCTCCACCAGTAGAACCCTCAAGACGCGGGCTCACCAACCAATGCCTTCAATGATTTCAAGTGCTCCTCCACCATCCACATTGACCTCAGAGAACAGGCCCAATACACTTTTCAATCCCTTCAACTTGGTGTATGAGGTAGTTTTTTTTGTGCATTGAAAAATGTAGGGAGGTATATACTTTTTCATTTAACACATTAGACAAGGAATTTCCTTCATAATACCTATATCATCTCATGGATTTCTTTCAAATGAAACCCATCTACATGAGATCGTGATTGACAAGAAAAATAACATGTTTCCAACAAACCATATAATATACAGGTTACATTACATTACAAGTGTTCAATTTGGTCATTAAGTACAACAATAATTGAAAGAACATTTTGTATATAAATCAAAACTACGGTTACTTCATGTATTTTCAAGATCATATATAGTCTCTTGTTTGACGCGTTGTCAAAGTCGCTTGGGAGAGATAGCAGTAGAAAAACAGAACAACAAAATGAATCGCTATTTGTTTCAATCTGTGTAGACAAGCAAAAAAAAATAAAAATAAAAATAAAAGATCTTAGTAAAGGAAAATATAGATAAATATGTATAATTAAAAATTATTACCTTAATGAAGGTATGCCAATCATGTGGTTTTTAATTCCACCAAATCTTTCTATAGATATTTTTTATGTTTGAAGCAACCCTCAGAGGGAAATTTAATTCTTTGAAATGACCTCTTACATCATTTCTTTGTTGCTCAGTTAATCATGAAGGTTATTTCGGTCTAGTACTCTATCTATCTAATCTATTTGAATATCGGATCACACTGCATTGAAGATCATTTCCTAATATCAATACACCTTGATAATTTTGTCTTTTGTCCCTCCTACCATATGATCTGCTTACAACGCTTCAAAATTAGCCATTTTCCGAAGGCTTTGTATCAAACAACAGCCATTATCTCCTCATAGCAGTGGCAACCTCACACCATTGAGTTTGAATAAGATTTTCATTGCTCAGCAGTTCATTGCATACACACCTTCTGTAGAGATTACGCCTTCATGAAGCATACAAGAAATCACACTTCTTATCAAATGTTGCAAATAAATTCAAATGATTAAAATAAACATTCAAAACATTACACGATCTACCATACATTATGAAATTGAGTACCTTTTCAATGATTTCTATTATATCCAAACCTCCATAGCCAGGTATCATTCTTCTCGGTTTTAAACAAATTTTTCCCATTTTTTTCAAGTAGTACTATTACCCATGGTTCTTTGTGGAAGAAGCGTGCTCCATACTCATCAAACACCGCCCTTCAAACTTCTTGATTGACGATACTTCATATTAGGGCCATAAATTGGACATGTAAATTTACCCTTTCTTTGAAGACCCGCAACAAATGGATTAATGTCAATTATACAATGAGATTATTAAAAGTAAACATACACCATGATAACATTAAAATATTGTATATAGTATTAAAGAGCAATAAAATGCTACATACCAAAAAAATGTGTTAGGCATCATGAATTGTCCATAAAAGTATTCCATGAATTCTAAATTCTCTCCTCCTCGATTGGTCATATATGTCGTATTGTGATGCCCCATAACTTTAGTAGCTCATTAATAAGAGGCTCATATATACATTCATATCTTTAACTTGGTACTTACCTAATTGTTTGAAATTACATAATGTTTCTTTAAAGGAATGATATCATGCATATGTATAATTAAATATATAAACAAAAGATACTAAAACAAAAATGGAAACAAATGAAAATGTTAAATCTAAATAATTAATAAACAAATACTTAAAAAAATTCATTGTCATGATTATATGCTCCCTCTTACACATCCAAGGAGGAATGTTGTTTGTTGATAACAAAAAATAGGCTACACCATAAATAGACTCCAGCTTCCCTGTGGATTTCACCACGCTTTCCAATGAAAGTTTGACATTTGCCAGGTTCATCTTTGAAATTCCTGGCTCTTTTCCTCACAATTTCCTAAATGCGAATCCATCGGTAGATCAAGAAACCATATCTTCACTTCTCAATGCGGTACGGTAATCCATAAATTAAAGTATGCTTTCACACCCGAACAATCCCCTTGAAAATGGAATTAAGGGAATATGTCGAAGAACCTTCGAGGGACCATTTTTGTTACTTCTATTTCAGGTTCAGAGACATTCATCATAATACATTGGCGGATTATCTCGAAGCCAAGCATGTTGTCCATAATATTACACATGGCTCAGGACATGCATCTATAGTTTGATAATCCATTCCAATGTCTTCTATAATAATAAACTGAGGCAAAAGTAAAAATATTTGACTCCATGGTATGTAAAATTCACCTAACAATCTACAAACATAACAAACAACTAGTTAATGTGAGAATATTAATCGAAATGCATTCTTTATTTTTTACACATTAATTAACACTAAAAACAAATATAAAAAATCACATTTGAGGTGGTGCGAGATGAAACATATTTACATACCTTAGGATCTATGTAATACAAGTGTCCGACAAATTATTCATAAACTCTAAGTTCACCACATACATTGTATGAGAGAATTGACGGCTCTTTATCCTTCATAAATTCGTTTATTTTCCTTTTCAATAGAGGTTCATCATAAATACCAAAGATTCTCCATCCTACTAAAAAAATCTTGATATTTGTTTTGTCCCATCATATTCTTCCAAGGGATCATTAACTTGATTTTGTCCCATCATATTCTTCCATGAGATCCTCATTAGCTTGGTCATGATGATGTTCCTTCTCATCTTGTACAACATCTATTTCCTACTAACACTTGGTGCATGAGTTCGCAAAGGGGAAACTCTAACTTATAATTACAAACAATCGCTTGAAAATACAGTACATTCAAACAATATATATACATATATATAATTTTATATAAAACTGACAAAATAAAAAAGATAATGAATACATAGGCCATCACCATGGATGATATTCATTCGATCCGCTATCAATGTGATCATATTTCCTACAATGTTTTGCGCTTGTTGCTATTAAAATTCTACAGGATCGCCCCAGGCAACATTTTACAAGGGAAATAACATCTACCATCACCCTTTCACCCGCTTTTACTTCTTACCCACCCCAATAACACACCCTGACATTTTTCCACACAAAATACCCTTTCTAAACCATCAAGAAAGAGAAGTAAGACGAAAGTTGCAAAATATATTTAAATCACAAATATTTATAGGCCACTTTGGTATCACTTCACATCGCAATTGAGACGAGAGGACCTAAAACATATTTTTTTCCACCCATTTATTTTAGGTCATTTTCAAAAGTAAAGTTTGACTAAATATGGTCAACTATCGTCGCTTACGCGACGACCAATCTAAGGTCATCACTTATGAAACGAACATTGACCATTACCGTTCAATCAAACTGTAGGCATCAAAATTGCAATGAACACGGGGTAGATTTAGAAAAGATGAACTTTTTCTTTTACATGTCAAGGACGAGAAAGAGCAATTCTCACGCAAGTGGTCCTCGCAAATTTTTCAATATGTAGTAGTGATATACATACATAGCTCTAATGAGTTCTCATTGAGGAACCATTGTGCCATAATGGTACCTGAGTTAACGACACACACCAACAGCCACGGAGGAATCGACACACCTGCCTAGTCTCGTAGTTACGAGAGGAACTAACTAGTCACTGTGTAGTTACTGGAGTGAACTGCCACCAAGTTGATTTAACTAGTCAACTAGTCTTCGCTTAACTGACTGAACAAAGAGTAATAAGGAGTTAACTCTGCAATTCATTAATGCGCTACCATGGATGATATCAAGGCAAGGTTGAATTATCATTTTGATGATCCCAATGTTGCATGGTGACAAAACCAATGCAACATCTAAACTCAACTCAACTAGTCAAACTGAAGTGTCAACTGAAAGAGAATATTCTCCAGGTGGAGTATTCTCCCTTAAATTATAGGAGACTATATAATGACTAATTATAACTAATAAACAAGGAAAAACCTTAGGAAAAAGAAATCTTAGGTGTGTGTGAAGTAACTCCAACACCAAGAAGAGTAGATCTGATGGAAGTGTTTCCACAGAGTCATCTAGTAGGAAAACTACTTCACTAGAGAAGTCCAGTAGTGGCACAAAGTCAAGTGTCCCGAAGAAGAGAAAGAGGAAGAATTTTTAGATTTATTTGACTGAAGTATTAAAGAAGGCTAAGCTACCTATATTTGATGGAGAGATCGAGAAGGGAGAAGAAGCAAAGGCATGGCTATGTGGACTTAAGAAGTACTTTTGGGTGCATAATTACTCTGAAAATACCAAGGAAAGGATTTCCATTTTTGACCTGAATGGAGGAGCTTCCATCTAGTGGGAACACCTTAAGGAAATCAAGGTTCTGAAGGAAATCAAGCTGACATGGAAGCAGTTTGAGAAATACTTCTGAAAGGCTTACCTATCGGACAAGTATTATGATGAAAAAATAAAATAATTCCATGAGCATAAGTTGTAAGGTTAAATTACCATGGATTCATATGCCAAAAGGTTTATGGAGTTGTTAAGGTATGTCCCTTACCTCAAATATGAGAAATCTAAGGTGCATCATTTTTTCAGTGGGTTGCCATAGTCCTATCAAGACTGAATCGAGTTCGATAAGCCAAAGACCTTGGAGGAGACTATAAGGAAGGATAAGTTTTGGTACAATCAGTCTAAGCATAAGTCAGATCCTTCAAAAGACTGGAAGAGGAAGTAAAAGAGTGGATTCTAGAACAAGGGATTCAAGTCCTTTTCACACAGGAATTCTAGAAAAGGTGCATAGTTAGGTCAACCAAGTAGAAGTGTGTATTAGCAGAACTTTCCATCTCAAAATGGAAATAGATCAACAACGCAAGAAAGAGAAAGAGCATATGAACTCAAGAAAGGACCCTTAAAATGTTGGGGATGTGGAGAACCACATTTGTTGAGGGATTTCCCTCACAGACATCATGACAGCAGGAAAGTGTATAATATACAGGAATTAGCTATAGTCAACAATGTAGCTAGAAGCATGCCAAGAATATATGCAGATGTGGAGAATCAGCAAGCAGACCACCAAGCCTCTATGGTGGAATTAGAAGGTATTGTTTCCAAGAAACCTGTTTCTATTTTAATTGACTCAGGATCTAACCTCAGTTATGTTTCACCTCGAGTTGTTGAGGAAATTTCATTATAGAGAAAGAAACATGCAAAAGCATGTTTAGTCTAGTTAGCCACTAGAACAAAGAGGAAAGTGGTTGAGGTTATTGAAGCATGTCCAATTGAAATGAGTGGACTACAAACTCGGGAAACCTTGAATATCCTACCCCTAGGCTCATACAATGTGTTGTTGGGAATGGATTGGATAGCTTCCCACAAGTCAAAGTTAAATTGTTATGAGAAGGTTTTGGAATGTGAAGATGAAGAGGGAAATGCAATAATTTTGCAGGGCATTCGAAAGCTAGTTTCAATAAGGAAAATATCAATGTTGCAGTTCAAGAAATTCATTAGAAAAGGGTGCCCCTTATATGAGATACAATTACTTATCTCAACATAAAGAAAGAAGCTTAAGGCTGAAAATCACCATGTGTTATGGGAGTTTAAGGATGTGTTTCCAGAGGAAGTGCTTGGATTAACTTGGAAAATAAATATTTATTTTTCAATAGATATTGTACCTAGAGCGGTGCCAACATCCAAGGTACCCTACAGGATGAGCACACCTGAATTAGTGGAGCTGAAGGTGCAGCTAAAAGAAATGTTGGACAAAGGTTATATCGAGCTAAGTGTATCACCATGGGGAGAACCAACCCTGTTTTTAAAGAAAAATGATGGCATGTTGCGCATGTGTATTGACTATAGGCAGTTGAAAAATATGACCATTAAGAACAAGTATCCTTTGCCTAGGATAGATGATCTATTTGACCAACTCAAAGGAGCTACAATTTTTTCAAAGCTTGATTTGAGGTCAAGATATCACCAAGTCAGAATCAAGAATGAGGACATCAACAAGACAACCTTTAGGACAAGGTATTGGCACTATGAGTTTGTAGTGGTGCCATTTGGACTTACAAATGCACCAACCACATTCATGTGTTTAATGAATAGTGTGTTCAAGAAGTATCTGGACAAGTTTGTCTTAGTATTTTTGGATGACATTTTGGTGTATTCTAAGAACAAATAAGAGCACAAAGATCATCTTAGGATGGTTCTACGGGTGCTGAGAGAGCACCAACTATATGCTAAGTTCAATAAGTGTCATTTCTTTCAAAATAAATCCAATATTTAGGGCTATTTTAGCCTCGTCCTATTTTTGAGTGGAAATGGGAAATGATTTCCATGGATTTCATTACAGGTCTACCAAGACATTCAATAAACATGATGTGATCATGGTCATGGTGGATAAGTTGAGCAAGGTGGATTATTTTATTTCTATTAAGTCTACTTTTAAATCCATAGATGTTGCTAGCATTTTTATGAAGGATATTTTCAGATTGCATGATTTACCCAAGACCATAATTTCAAATAGAGATGCCAAGTTCACTTCAAATTTCTAGAAAATCTTGTTTGTAGGCTTGTGAATGCAATTTGAGTTTAATATAGCCTACCATCCTCAAACAAACATTCAGACCAAAAGAATGAACCGAGTGTTAAAGGACATGTTGAGAATGCATGTTATGCATCAGCCTAAGAGGTGGGAAGAGTATCCACCCTTGGTAGAGTTTGCCTACAACAATGGTTATCAAGAATCATTGAAGATGAGCCTGTTTGAGGTTTCGTATGGCATAAAGTGTAGAGTTATAATAAGTTGGGATAGTACAGTGGACAATATCACACTTGGACCAAAATTGTTGAAAGAGATGAAACATGTCATGGTTAAGATAAGACATAATGTGAATGTTTCCCAATATACAAAAACAAAATCTATGCTGATAGCAAGAGAACTCACAGAGAGTTCAAGGTGGGAGATCATGTGTATATCCGAGTGAAACCCAACAAAAGTTCCTTGAGAATGGGAATGTGAGCTAAGTTAGCACCCTGCTACTATGGACCATTTGAAGTCCTGGAAAGAGTGTGACTTGTAGCATAGAAATTTGCATTACCACCTATTGTTAGAGATGATAGTGTGTTCCATTTGTATTTGTTAAAGAAATATGTACATTATCCTAATAACATTATTGATTGAACTGTGATATAGGTGGAACTAGAAGATGAATACCAACCCAAACCTCAATGCATCCTGGACATGAGAGAAACAATGCTCTAGAACCAAGCCATTATGCAGGTCAAGGTGCAATGGAAGAACTTTGGAGTAGATGAGGGTACATGAGAGCTGGAAGATGCCATGATATTGGCATACCCATTTTTTTTTTCTGTATAATTTGTATATATGGTGTTTTAAAAACTGAGGATAGTGTTTATTTGAATGGGGAGGGGAATGTAACACCATGTTTTCACCCAAGGTTGTAATTATGCTTAAGACTTCATGTGATGTAATTATGAAGCACACAATAATGTTTTGATTAGTAAAAGAAACCAAACCAATGATTGAGAGGGAACATCCTTGAAAGTACTGGCCATGATACAAACGTGGGAATTGATGAAGCAGGGATTGATGAAGTGGCATGGTGAGGTGAAGCTCAATTGTTTTTATGAAGAAAACATGAAGCTTGTTTAACAAGCTAATTTGTGCTTGCTAATTATAATATTACACCTTCTAGTGTACCCGATCTATATGGAGCCACGTGACCAATTATGGAAGCCACAGAGGTGGTTGGGATAGTTAATAGTTGTTGATGGAGTGGTATCTTGGAGGAGGCAAGGGCCAATTGAATGACCTGACAAAAGTACACCCATTGGATTGCCCCTTCAGAATTTGAATCCTTGACTAGAGGTTGGTTATGATAGAAGCTACATGAATCCCAAGGATTGGTAGAGGAAGATACCAAAGGTGGAAAACACCACCAAACTACCAACATAAGAGGATACAGGAGAAAAACAGTAGGAGAGAAGCATGAGAGACTGGGGGAAGAGAGAAAAAACACACATGAGAGAGAAAAAATCAACTCTAAGAGTGGTATCAGAAAACAAAGTCTGAAGGAGCTTGAAGAGAGGCAACCTAGAAAGGAATGAGTGAGTAGAAAACTATGAGAATGACAATAGAATGAGCATAGGGGTTCACGAGCATAGGTTGAGGAAGAGAAGAGAGACTTTTCTTGAAGAAAATAGAAAGCTCCTCCAATTTAAGATTCATCACCCTGAAACAAAGAAGACTCAAATCCAGAATGGAGAAAATAGGAATACAATTTGGTGCTTACATGACAAAAATAGACACTAGTAAGGGGATATCGTTGAGGGACTCTTTAGCAGAGAAGGGACTCCCTTGTGCAGAGGAAATCTAGTTGAGAAACCACATGATAAACTTGTAGATTTCTTGAGCTCTGTGGGAAGGGGAAAACTTTTGTTGTTGACAAAGGAGAAACGAGAGTAACTTTCCTGGATCATCTTGAGTTTTGAAACCAAATGAATCATTCCCCTTGTGGTATCATGACTTAGCATGAGGGTGGCGTACTGTAGGAAGGCACTCTACATTATGGCCTAAGGTTGGGAGGAAAAGCATCCTCCATCATTCAGTTGGTGTTGGTCATTTCCTGATTAGATTAAGTGTTTTAACTTGACTTGTTAAATTATATAAGAATGTTATATATGTGTGTGTGTGTGTGTGTGTGTGTGTGTCCCTGAGAATCATGTGTCCTTGAGAGGAAATTTTGCAAGATATGGACAAAAAAATCATTTTCTAGTAACTTTAGTGCCCTGTTGTCGGGGAGATCCTTGCAAGAGATAGAAGGCCTTGATTTTTGAGGGAAAATCAAATCCTTGAATGGAAATCTTCCAATATATGCAATATCATATTTTGATGGATATTAAGGACCATTGATGGTCTTGGAGCATTTATCCAACTCTTGAAGATTCAGTAGAAATCGTTGAAATTGGCTAAGACCTAACTTCATACCATTGTCTAGTAAAAGCACCTCACGTTGAATCAAAATGACTCACAACCATCGATTTTGTGCCCTAAGTAGATATAGACCATTGATTGGATGGTGTCACTGTCAGAGTGAAAATAGAAAAGGATATGTCAGGACCCCGATGGGAAAGCTCTGATTTGACGAAAATCATGGATTTATCGAAGAGAGGCAGGGATAAATCGGGATTGTTGGATCCAGTAAGAAGACTGTCAGAAGAGGTTTAGTAGGAAGCCCAGAAAAAGGGTCGTAATAGAGTCTGATGATGGAAACTCTGAGAACCATATATATCTTGGACTATGTGTGTGAGATCCCAACCATTCGATCTGGAGAGAACCACTATGAGGAGGAAGAATTAAAAACCCTGGCAGGATAATGTTTCAGCCATGAAGATCACAAAGACTGTTGGATTAGATATAAAAGGATAATTTGATCCATCAGAGTGAGCATGGTCAAAGTGAGTTGTTTAGAGTAATCTGAGAAACTATAAAGGAAATATACTGATGGGAGGGGCTCTGAGGATAAAGGAGGATTGTTGAGCAGTATGTAGGTGAGAGTGAATCTCAACCATGTGATTTGTGGGTCCCACTCATTAGTGTGAGGAATGGACCTTTATACAAGGAGTAACCACTGAGAGGGTATAAAAACTCGACATAATCATTCCCGTTAAAACCTAAGTCCGAGGATCGTTAGATCTCGGTGGTTGATCCGTCGGGAAGGAAATTAACCTAGATGGTTGGGCACTCCGATGAAATAGGTTTGTATAGTTTGATATCGTTGGTACGAGGGTGAGAGACAATCCTGGTTGTTTGATTGAGGTTGCATAGGTTCCTAGAGAGGTTTCTCTGAGAATTAATAAGAGATATTAGAGATCAAATTGTGATAAGAGAAGTCCTCACCCTAACGATTGATGAATCCGACAACATGTTGTGAGAGAAGAAAGAAATCAAACCCAACATCCCATCGGTATAAGTTTGGATTAGGGGGTTGAGTGTGTCACAAAAACCTTACCCACCTGATCCATAATAGCCACCCCCTCAGAAGCCTTACAACTTACATCATCCAATATGCCCTCATCCTTGTTTACACCCTTTTTGACCCAAACTTTATTATGGTATTTAAATTCATATTTTACCACTATATGAACATGTCTATGACATTTGATACATTTGAAGGGGATTATATAATAATGAAAAATCCAGGAATGATAAATGGGTCCCCTTTGTATGATATTTCCTTAGCTAAACCCTCCCTTAGGTCCAAATCAGCTAGTATTTTTCCAATGGTCATAATACCCATCTCAATAGAACTCATATTTACCTCCCTGAATACAATAATGGAATTTCCTATCTCCTTGAAAACTTCCATAGACAAAAATTCTAAAAAGAGCCTAGTGAGTTTTACCTAGACTAGAACTATGAATGATTTCTCCAATTTTGCGTCAAATAAAGGGTACCACCACTTAATCCTTTGATGGGATCAAATCCTAGATCTAAATCTTTCCAGGAATATTAGAAACATCATCAACATCCTTAATTATGGAATCCATCCAACCCCTAGCAAGGATATGAAACTATAGTTCATAACCTAAAACTAGTTCCCAATCATGGCTAATCTACTCACTGAGGGTTTTAACATACATATGTAATCCCCAAAAATGACTCAATAATTTATATGACTCTAATTCTACCACTTGGTGCATCTAAATATCATCCCCCAACAACAACTAAACTAAACTCCCTTTCTTCCTCACACACCTCCTGCTTCTATGTGGGAAAGGATCAACACTTCTTTGCTTCTAACTCCCCTTGCTACCAACTTCCCTAGGAGAAATCTTAGGACCCCATATTTATTCATGCGACCAAAACTTGACTTAAATGATAAATCAAAAGTAGCCTTAAACTTTGAGGCTTCACCTCCACATAAGGGCACCAAGAATTTAACCACAAGGTCCTCACTATGAAACAAATAAGTTCAAGCAAAACCCAAAGCTTGAGATGAAATTACATGCCAAGTAGTTGATGAAGAAACGACTAGAGACAATAATAACCTTTACCAAACAACTCATTTTGATGTGGAGACATAAATGCACTTTAATACCCTCGTCAACTCTACCTAGAAGACTCATCCTTTTTAGAGTCGAATTGCTATTGATCCTGACCTAATTTTCAATCAAACAATCCACACCATCCACAATAGATTTAGAACCTTGTACCATTTTCACCTCATGATGTGACTGTAAAGTGCATAAGTCTATAAAGATATGGGACTCGTCAAGTAAGTCCTCAGAATAATTCACAAAATTATTGTATGCCATCATCACTGTTAGCGTCAGAAGTCACTCATGGATTGCTTGCAGGAGTAGAGCCCAACGCCCATCAGTTTTATGTCACGATAGTTTGTAATGGGTGATCAAATGGGTAGAGACTCAGGAAGATATCACTCTAACTTAGGGGTTGGGTCTGGAATGTAAGGAACAAAGGAGTTCTTGATCTAACTTCAGTAAGTGAGTTGATTTAAAGATGGGCAGGTTGAAGACTTGGTGAGAGGGGTGAACAAACTACCTCAGGCAATAGACCTTTCAGTAGTTTGTAGAAGAAAAACTCTGAATGCAAGATCCTCTTGGTTCAGGGCTTCGAGGAACTGAAAGGGGGACTTGACTGGATCCTCCAATTCCAAGTCATTCAGCGCTAAGAAAATCACAGAGACCGATTAGAAACAATGCAACTGTTACAGTGATCCAACCTACATCATCCTATAACAGTTACAACTCGACTGGATCCTCCAATTCCGAGCTGCTCTAATACAGTGTAAACAAAGATGTGAAAGAA